>JASXSY010000821.1:0-221387 GCA_034509805.1 Sipha maydis | reverse complement strand
TGAATTGCTTCACCCAGGACTACTTGAGTGTCATTGTCTGGTTTTGCGGATTCGAACAAAATTATTGATCGTTTATATAATTAATTTATGATGTTTTTGTAAATAGTATTTATTATTTGTTAAATCTTACAGTTAAACATAATGGAAATGTTACTTTGGATGAAATTATAAATATCAGTAGAACAATGAGACCAAGATCTATGGCCAGAACATTGGCTGGAACTGTAAAAGAAATTTTAGGATCAGCCCAGGTATAGAGATAATTATAGTAGTTTTTTTTTTAACATTTTTCATATTGGATGTTTTTTCCAGAGTGTTGGTTGTACTGTTGATGGAAAAAATCCTCATGATGTTATTGAAGGCATTGATGATGGTACTGTAGCGGTTCCAGAAGAATAAATGTTGTGAGTATTTTTGCCACTGTACTCAAATCCTAGTAAATCTTAGAAAATTGGGATTTGAGTTCAATGGTTTTATTTGGTCGGGGTTGGCATCCCATCCACCACCCTCAGCAGTTTATTTTAGGCACTAAAATTAATAACAACTAAAATTTCTTATTTTTAATTTATTTTATTAACTTGATATATTGAAGAATATATCTTTAGTGCATAGTCAAAAGTACTTTATCATGTTTTAACTATAAAATTATTTTAAAAAACAATTTGAAATGTAAAGTATATATTTGAATTAAAACCAGATTAAATTAATTAAAACAGATGATAATAAAAGTTATGATTTTTGACTATGTGCAAAAGGTATGTATTAATTAATTCTCTTAATAGTTGTTATTATATATTTTTATTGTATTAATAAAAGAAATACATTCATATTTATTTTTTGAAACTTAAACGGTTAAAATTGTATGATGAAATAAATATACTGAGAAATATATTATATTCTCAATTTCTTTGGATGTGATGATTATTTATTTTTTGTAATTTACTCACCGCTTTTGGGTGGCAAAAACGCTATTGAGGAGATAACCTCAATAAAATAATCACATTATCTATTATTAAATTTTTAACACGTTCGCCGCCCAAGGTTGTACATCTTTGGACAAACCCAAACCCAATATGATTCATTTCTAATATTTCTCATTTTCAAATTTTTTTTCACCATTCCTTCTGGTTTTTTATGGTATGTCACATATTTGTGACATGGGTTTATATGAACAATTATTATTCCATAAACCCAATGTCACACATAGGTGACATTGGCTATTTTATTATTTTAACATATTTTTATCATATACTGAATGTCACATATGTGTGACATGGTTTTTTTTTTAAAATACCGCATGTCACATGTGACATGTGGCAGTGAACGTGTTAATAATAATATAATATAATTATATAATTTTTTTTTTTTTTTTACTTTTAAACTGTTCACATAATTATGTTAAATTTCAAAACTACTATTTACTACGATCTAACCTAATTTTGTATTTTATTTTTTATTTTCAGAATTTTGTTTGTTTTTTGATCAAATAAAGTACTTTATTCTTATTAACATACTGTTTTTATTTTCTTATATTTCTATATATTCTATTTATACAATTTGATATATATTTATCATGTGTTTATTATTAAAATTATTTAAGCCATATTAAGACACCACACCTGCATTTATGATCTCAGTGATCAGGTTAACACATATATAACAGCAAATTTGCATTAAGTAGTAAAAATATAATAATATCAGCTTTAATATTTAACTGACCTTTAACCGATCTTATTAGAACTTAGATTAATGTTATCTGTGTTTTTTTGATTGTTTTTCAGATATTCTAATTTTTAAGTGAGATGAATTTGTACAATATTATGATTAAAAAAAACTTTAAAATAATTAATTGAATTAAAAATTAATATATCAGAAAAACCCAACCAATAAAACACAAATAATGTTTTTCCCTAAAGCTTAATTTTAGGTCAGTTAAATGTTAAAGCTAACATCACTGCATTTGAACAACTGAACGTAAATTTACTATGTTAATCATTTGTTCGGTATAGACAACATATGTTATATGCGGATGTGGTGTTTTAAGATTGATTAAATATACATTTGATCAATTATCAAGTACAGATGATTTCGCGGTTAAGATTTCTATCCTTCGTATTAAAAAGTTATATCACACGTTAGCAAATGCTATTATTATGGTGTAAGAAAAAAAAAGGAATGTTCAATTTTAATAATTAATAAAAAACTTAAGAGATTCTACATTACATACAAATGTATCGTTACATGTATATGTTTTGTTTTTACTGAATACAGTTGACATAAACTGAAAAAAGAACCGGATGGGCCCCGCTCTGCTGTACACTTGGGGGGTGGAGTGCGATTCTTCATAGGATAGGTCATTATAATGGATTTGTTAAATTTGAATTCAATGATAGGTATCATTGTATACAAAAAACGATTCTGAACGGAGATGATATGTTTGTCTAGAATATAATACAATGTTATTTATAAATATTATAATAAGTATATTTTATTTTGAAACGAAAAATTGAGAAAAATCGAAAATTTAAATTGTCTATAAATATGTCAAAATACATTGAAAACTTAACCATGTATAGAAAACGTCAATATAAAGATTTGGTGATAATTTCAAATTGTTGCGGTTTTTCGTTTTTGAGTTAGAGCATTTTAAAAAAAACCGATATCTTTGTCAGTCTAGAATATTATACATTATATTATATTTTACATGTAATTTTATGTCAATATACGCTGTTCAAACGCTTATAAAAAAAAATTGTGCCTATGGATTTTAATAATTTTTGAATGACAATAAGAACTACTTCTGTGGAATTTTTTATTAAATTTTCAAGTATTTTGTAGGAGCCCAAATTAACACCGATTATAAAAATAAAATGTAAAAAAAATCGAATATTTTAAATGCCTATAAGTGGCTTAAAAATCAATATTATATTTTGAAAAAATATGACATAAAAGAAATACCAATCTTAACAGCTAGTAGAAATTTCAAAAATCTGCGACTTATATTTTTTGAATTATAACAAATATTTAAAATCGTTTGAGAATAAATTGCTATTTTATGCAATTTCGTAAATATTTAAATTTCAAAAAGTCATTAAATTTTTTTCCTCTAAGTCTGGTAGAAATTTTTTTAGAGATTTTTGAAGAATAGCTTATAGATAACCTAGTGTTAAAATTTTGAACCTTAAGTATGAACAGAAAAAATTTTATGAATTTTCAACCACAAAATTATTTGCAAATTTTCGCAATTTTTACATATTTCGTATAATTGGAACTTTGAGCACTTATAAAAAAAAATTGTGACTTAAGATTTTAGATTTTTTTTTATCAGTTAAGGAACAACTTATAAGAAACCTTGTATTAAATTTTCAAGATTTTCTGGCCGGCCAAAAAAATTTAATCGTAATTTTAAAAAAATTGAAAATTTCAATTGTCTATAAATATCTCAATAAAAATCAAATACTTTGAAAATTTAACGGTATATAGAGAACGCTAATCTAACATTTGGTGATAATTTCAAGTATTTACATCGATTAGTTTTTGAGTTATAGCAAAATAAAAAATTTGATTTTGTTGAAAACTGGTTTTGCGTAAAAACTCCCGTTTTTCCATTATTTTTTTAGGGTTTTCCCGTCGCATTTAAAAAATATTGAAAATTTTTTACTTTTGACCCCCCAAAGTACCAACTAGATTCACTTTCCTTTCAGAAAAGTTGCTACATAAGCAAATCGAAGCATTTTTACTGCCAAAAAAGGTGTCGTCAGATACAAAAATAAAAAAAAAAAAACACATCATTGTAAAACAATAGATTCCATCACTCCGTTCAGAATCTAAAAATAATAATAAAAAATAAATACACATCATTGTAAAACCAATAGATTCCATCACTCCGATCAGAATCTAAAACTCAAATCGCTTACGTTTACGAGAAACTCGAATTAGCTTTACGCTTTGAGACCATTATTTAAAAATTCAATTCACACGATTATTCCGTTTCAACCCTGATAAATATTTTCCCTAATGTTGTAAAATTAAAATTTGTATTATTACTCATTTTACATGCTGATGACGTTCTAGAATTAAAAAGTTGGTTGTTAAGAACTAAATATAAATGGTTATCTCATGATATTCAAAATGAAATACTATCTCTTTTATCCCATGAGGTTCAATTAAATATTGTTTCTGAAATAAAAAATGCATTCTGTTATTTGAAAATATTAGATGAAACATAGTAGACAAATATTTAAATATAGCAGAACATTTTTTAGGATTTTTTGTAACTCCTTTTACTGACACTAAAACGATATTTAATTTGGTAACGAATACTTTTAATAGATTTAACATAAATATATCTAAATGCCGCGGACAATGTTATGATGGAGCAGTTAATGTCAATGGACTTATTAGTGGTATACAAAAACGAATAATCGATGTCGAAACTAGAGCAACTTTTGTTCATTATATATACATTAAATCTTTTAGTGCAAAATGCAATACAGAATATTGATAAAACTCGATAACTTTTTCTACTTTACGTTCATTGATCGCATTTGTAAAAGATTCACCAAAAAGACAGGCCATATTTAACTCTTTTCAAGCTAAACAAAGTGCAAACAATCTTTCAAATAATGTTTCATTGTGACCTTTTTTGTCCCACAAGATGCAGTGTTAGAATTTTTTCATTAAAGACTATTAATTCAAATTATAATATACTTCACACATTCAACTAGCCACGGAAAAAAATGAAATAGGTGCTAAGGCCTAGGTGCTAGGTCCTAAGGCTAAAACATACTGGTGTTAAACAAATGAATAACAAATGCCATTAAAATATTTAATGATGATAACTACACGAGGAGAATAAAATTTCAGTTTACAAAAAAAAAAAAATCCATTTAAAATATTTTCAATACCTTAGGTTATTTAAAACATATATTTAATCTGTTAACCACTAAGTTAAAAAGAAATAAGAAATTAATATTTCCAACAATATAAATAATTGAAATTACAATTGTTCTGAGTTCAATCCAAACATAAGTCAATCAATTAGCTAATTTTTAACACATAAATAAAAACTACATAAATTATTTATAACATAAACGTTTGTCCAGTGAAACATTTAGGCATATGAGCCAATATTTGCTTGTATCTTTACACAAGAATATCTAATAATAAAATGTAGTGTTTAAAAATAGATCTACTAGTTTTGGCAAACATATTAAATGACAAGATGGAATATTTCAATAAAAATAATCTCATTTAAATAAACCAGAGCTTTCAATTTATTAACAAAAAAAGTTATGTTATATTCTATGTACACAGTAGACCTAAATATTATTTACTTCTGGAATATTTACCTCCAAACAACGGAGATGTTAGAAAAAAAATCATGATTAAGAAACATACAATATATCTTATAAATAAATTATAAATATATATTTTATGTTTATGTAAAAAAAAAACTTTATTTTCATTACATAAAATACAAGAGTACAAGAGCCAATAATAAAAGGCAGAAAAAAGTGTTGAGCCAATTACAATTGCTCATGGTAAAGTGTCATACAATATATCTTTTATAGCTGGTGAGAGAATTTCAGGGAATTTTATATCAAATGACACTAACATATCTCCCCTTCTTGAAGGTTCTTTAGCAAATGGAAGACCATGACCTTGTAATCTTTTAACTGTTGTAGGTTTAATTACTTCTGATTTTAGATTGAGGGGTATTTTTTATCTGTTAAAGTAGGAACTACAATTTCTGTACCACACAGTGCCTGTAAAATATAATACATTTTTGTTAATAAAGAAAAATTAAATTTGGTTGAAAAATTTATTACTTGTTTAAGAGATATTGAAACGCTATATTTAATATCATTTCCTTCACGTTTGAAAATTGGATGAGGTCTATCCCTTATTATAAAAACAATGTCTGCAGGTATTTTATTCATCCCTTGATCCCTTCTTTTTGAAATGTTATTTTAGTACCAGCTTTCCAACCAGGTTTAACATTAATGGTTAACACTTTATCTTCCTTTCTAGATGTTCCATCTGCTTGAAGTACTCGCCTAGAAATTTCATTTTTTTTGTACATCCTCTCATTATATCTTCTAATGACACATATAGATCATGTTCAATGGCCGGATCTTGAACTTTTCTTTATTTCGTCCCATAGGTGCTCCATGGACATTAAATGACTGTGACCTAAATGCACCCATTCCAGGTGGTCCATGTGACATTCTAATGAAACCATCTTCAAAGTCCATTTCTTCATCAAACATTGAATTACTATTGCCAAATAAATTACCAAATGGATTCGATGAACCAAAGAATTGGGCAAATGTTGCTCTTGGATCGCCATGAAACGTATATGAAAAGTTGTTACTGCTGTTTCCTTGGCCAGCACCTCCTTTGAGCCCATCTTCTCCATATTTATCATATATATCACGTTTTTTCTTATCACTTAATACTTCATATGCTTCTGCTACCTCTTTGAATTTTTCTTCAGCTCCAGGAGCTTTATTCTTATCTGGATGATATTTAAGTGCTAATTTTCGATAAGCTTTTTTAATTTCATCATCTGAACTTCCCTTTGATACACCAAGAATTTGATAATAATCTTTTCCCATCATATACTGAAAAAATTAAATAAATAAATTTAAAATATCATATATAAATTAAAACAAAAAATATATTATTAGGTACCTATATTATATAATATATATTAGTGTATATATTAATTTATGTTATTATCACAATATATTTTTTGAACATTACACTAATAATACAAAGAAAAAATATTTAGAACAGAATTATGCTTTTAGTAAATGACTGTGCTAAAATAGTACCTAAAATTAAATATATATTACATATTATGTACACTAATTTATATGATAAGTTGTTTAATTTATACATATATCTATAATATAATAATACATGGAGATGGACCAAAATTAGTTTACAATTGTAAAATAATTGATTTTAATACAATAAATTGTTTCATATTATTATTTTGTCCATTTAAATGTCAACTTAAATAAATATATATATTTACTATATATGTTATCTATGAAAACAATTTATTTAAATTAGATATTTAGTTGTAAAAATATATGTATTTACTTTTGAATGTTAATTTTAATGGTTCAAATTTTTACCATATTCTAATATTTTGATAATTATTAACGATAAGATTAGAATAGTTACAATTTGACCAATTGAGTACCCACATACATATTTAAATAAAAACTGTGAAAATATTTGTTTAGGAAAAATATAAATAGATAGATTGTTTTGTTTTTTTTTAAGTTTATACCAATAATATTTCAATGTAAAATTCAAATAAATTGTATAAATTATATCCTAGGAAAAAAATTATTTTTATAAATTAACTATTGATTATAAACTGTAAATCAATTTTAAAAAATTAAGTGTGAAAAAAATTTTAGTAAATATACCAGTTAGTTTCACATTGATGCATTATTAATGAATTTGTACCAAGATTTTCATCTATGAAACTATCTATATTACCAGTATAACTTTCTATGTATACAGGGGATAACTTTAAATCTATAATTCCCACGAAACGATACCATATAAGTACTCACCAGTTATCGAAACGTAGATGAGAGAAATAGAGAAACAGGTCAAAAATCATGATAAAGTAGGCATAAGGATTTAAATCGAATAATTAATGAAAAAATCGGTAATGATGAAATAGAGATAATCGAAAGAAAAAGCGAACAATACGTAGTAAAAAAGTCTGCAAAAACATATTAAAAGAACGAATGTAGATGGTAAAAAAAAATTATCACTTACCGTAAGAGTAGATTTTTGTTTACAACTCTATGTTATTAATTGTTTGTTCAAATACAATATTTAATGCTGTAAGCTATTATAAGTTGAAAAGTAGTTCGCTATCAGGTTTGAAAATTATTTATTTACGGACCACAAAAATTACAAAAATATAAATTCACGAGACACTTTCAATAAAGTACGACAAACACAAACGATTCAATGTTAAATTACTACACACGCGCAGCATATCAGAATTTGGAGTAGAACTTTCTAGAATCCGCCAGAAGATCATGGAAGAAAAAGCCGTTTATCATGGAGAAATAAATTCAATGCATGTCTTTACACATATTCTGAGGTACATCTTAAACTTACATCTTAAACCGCGGATACATCGTCAAGCAGTCGCCGATCAACAGAGTAATAATGTTGATCTTAAAATCTATAAAGACCAAAATATTAGAGATCCATCAATCATAAACAAAATAACAAACATGATTAAACCGGATTTGTGATTGCGTTCATAGCATAAACATATATTTCTTTATGATCTATGATCCATAGAACTTTATATTCTTTAATTTGAGCATATCATAAATCGACATAAATTGCTCTAAACAGGAAAAAGTATTAGTAGAATCCATAACATAGCCCATGTAACTATGATAACACTGATAATAAGAATATCAATGTTCTTTTTTTTTTTTTTTTTTGTGCTTTTACTGTGATGTTAGTGAAGCAATGTTTCTTTCCATTTTAGGTTTTCAATGTTTGCGCCACGGAAGAAATGCGAAAGCTGTTGCCGTGGCGTCGTTGATTTGGAAACGAGGAACGGAAAAAAGGTTTTCAATGTTTAAAAAATCTTAAAAATAATTATGTACAATAATCACATATTAAAAAATTCCCAAATATCCATAAAATAATTTATTAATGTTTTAATCCAATCATTTTATTTTAAAACTATTGTAAAGATCTTATTATTTAAATTCTTGTACCTATTCTTCACATATATAACATATTTTCGTAACACTAATAAATTTGTTGTACTTAGAATCTAAAAAGGAAATAAATTAAGTTAAGGAAGTATAGTTTGTAAAATAAACAAGTAACAAGAATTAAACAAAAAATTAGTAGGTATAGGAAAAAAACTTTTCCACGCAAATTTCACGAGAAAACAAAATGAAATAAACTTAAAACTTCCAGTAAAATTACGAAATTAAAATGTAAAAAAAAAAAAAACAAAACATTGATATTTTGGTTATCACTGTTACCATAGTTTCGTGGGCTATAACGGCATGGATTCTACAAAAAAATGTTGCTGCTAAGTCATTTGTTTAATCAACAAACAGAATTGATAACAGAATGTTGTCATCAAGGTAAACCATAACCTAATGGTATAAGGTCAACAGGTAGCATATAAGCATTATCATATATGTTAGAAACCTATAGAAAATCGACGACTCTAATTGGCTGTATTACATTTGTTATAATAGTATACAATTATCAAAATGTAATAAATAAAAATATAAGTACTGATGTATGTATGATGTTTGCGGATGATATAGTTCTGATAGGAGAAAACCTAGAAGTTGTCAATAATAGGTTAAATGAGTGGAGGTTAGCCCTCGAAGAAAAGGGATTGAGAATTAGTAGAAATAAAACTGAGTATATTGAGTATGATTTTGGACAAAGAGACCAAGAAGTTGAAGGAATGAGGAGACAACTGACAATAGATGGTGATGTGATAGGTGAAGTTGAGAGCTTTAAATATTCAGGATCTTTTGTTCAAAAGGACGGGGGCTTTGACATAGATGTAAATCATAGGTTTAAGTGCGGGTGGATGAAATGGAGAGAAGCATCGGGCGTGTTATGCGATAAGAGAATTCCAATTAGGCTGAAAGGTAAATTTTATAAAAGTGTAGTGAGACCAACTATGCTGTATGGTTCAGAGTGTTGGGCGGTTAACAGGAGAATAGAACAAAGTATGAGTGTCGCGGAAATGAGAATGCTTAGATGGTTGAGTGGAGTGACAAGAGAAGATAGAATAAGGAATGAATACGTGAGAGGTAGTGTTGGTGTAGCGCCAATTGTGGACAAGATGAGAGAAAATAGGCTGAGATGGTTTGGGCATGTGATGAGGCGAGAGGAAACGAATGCAGTAAGAGTGGTTATGAAGATGGACGTTGAAGGTAAAAGAGGAAGAGGAAGACCAAAAAAGAGATGGTTGGAGACTTTGGAGAATGACATGAGGGCTGTCGGTGTGTGCAGAGGAGATGTGATTGACCGAGTAAAGTGGAGGTGTAGGACAAGGGTGGCCGACCCCAAATAGTTGGGAGGAAGGCGAAGTAGAAGAAGAAGAAGAAGATTGTATTATATTCTAGACAAACATATCATCTCCGTTCAGAATCGTTTTTCGTATACAATGATACCTATCATTGAATTCAAATTTAACAAATCCATTATAATGACCTATCCTATGAAGAGTCGCACTCCACCCCCAAGTGTACAGCAGAGCGAGGCCCATCTGGTTTTTTTTTTATTCTTTTTTTTTTTAATGAAATAAAAGTTATGAATTACCTAATAATGTATTAGTATTTATTAGTTTAATAAAGAAATGAATTTAAAAGAATATATATTTATCATTATTTAATGACATTTTCATGGTAAATGCATTTTAGACTATTTTTTAATATCATTGAACTATTTTCAAAGTATCCAGCAAAATAAATCACAGTATTGTTGATAAGACTTGATATAAAATATCTTATATATATATATATCTCATATTTAATACTTATGCTCTTGTATACAGATATATTGTTATTCACAATCATTGTCATAAATTGTTTTGTTTACAACTCGTATTATGTTTTACAATTACAATATAATATCGATGGTTCGAATGTAAGAGCGCTAATTTCCAAATTTTTTTGGTAAGTCGAAAAATATATAACATTTCACACAAACTGTGTTACAACCTTTGAAAATCGTAAAACAAATCATTTTAAGACTTAATATGAAAAAGAATGAGTTTTCAACAGTGGCGGATTTAACGGGGAAAATATGGACATGTGTCGCCTGGGCCCTTACCCAAAAAAGACCCCGGGCCCCGGATCCAGTCTTCAGTCTTCAATAATTTTCATTTCAACAAAAAAATTACGGCGGTACGTTTAAAAGCTGTAGAAGCCTTACTTCAAATTTAAGGCGCATTGTAAACTGCCTGGAAAATTAGATATCAAGAGATGGAGCATCTGGTGATGATATTGTGGCTGCTCAGACATTATTATCATCAAATAATTTGCTATATTTTTTTAATTTGTTATGGTGACATTCAGTGCTTGATATAATCAATTCCGCGCAACTACAACTACAAAAAAAAGAAATTAATTTGATAATGGCTCAAAATTGTATTTCAACAACATTAACAAAATTAAAAAATCTCAGAAATGAAAAATCTTACAATAATTTGATGATGAAAGCAAAAACAAATTGGAAAAAAATGGGGTTGGATCATGCTGACTTTCCCAGATTTAATTTTATCATTTTAAATTCAAATTCGTCATCTTATCCGGTGCGTCAACTTACCCCACAAATAAATCGAGGCACAACTATTGAAATATTTGCTGAACAGAAAACCAGAAGACAATTTACATTTACTTGAATTATCAAATTACATAAGTAAGATACTATGTGTTTAACAATATACATTTTTTTTGTTTAAATTTAATGGTAATTTTGATAAGGTTATTTAGAAATTATATCCAGTTTGTACGATTTAAATAAATGTATTTATTTTTATTTTGTTTCAATACCTATCTAGTTTAACAGTGTTTTAAGAGGGAGTCTCTCACGAATTAGTATTTACGACGATTCATAAAATCTTAGGCCCTTTATATCGTATGCCGCTTGGGCTTTTTTCCTTAAATCCGCCACTGGTTTTTAAGTTGTTTTTATTGATTAATTGTTTATAATAATAATAATATAATAATGTAATTAGAATCAACTAAAAATAAAGGCTCTTACGCCTTTTTTTCCGAACCTGACACTCACAATCCAAAGATGTTCTATTAAATACAATGACTTGCATAGTTAAATATCGTTATTATTTTTTGAATATTATTGATTAATCAATTAAGATTTGTAGTAAAAGTATTTCTAAAATTGTAAATATAAGCTTAAAGTGTAAAATATTTATCATCTAAAATGAATAAAGAATAAAGAATAAATAACTAATTATATTCATATTTAATAAATTTTTTATTAAATACACTTTATTAAATTTATATCCAAATACCAGAGCTCCATTCTCAATTTATTTTTGAAAAATTTTCTTGCACCTAAGATATTGATAATTATGAATATTATGCACTAATTTCTGGTACCTAGGTCAGTATATTATTATTATAAGCTTTCTATTTTTATAATAATTTTTAAAAACATTTTTTATTTTCTAGTTTTTAAGTGTTATTAAAATTATAAAAATGTATTGTAATATTACTTAATTATTTTTAAGTAATGATATTTAAAACATTAGATTAAATAAACTCTAGTTTATAAAAAAATAATAATAAGAGAAATGTATGTAACCGTCAACAATGATTCTTACGTTCTATTATGTTTCTCTGAACGCAGTATACGTCTTTTAATTGACATTTACGTCCAATTTTTTCAATCCCTCCAATCATATATCGTTTACATTTATGTTGAATATTAAAACGTTATTATCGATGTTTAGGTAGGATTAATTGATTTATAATCACGCTACTTACGACAATATATAAAAATATAGATTTTAAAACAAGTGTCGCTTACCCCCTTTTACCTCCTTGATGGTCAATATTATAACCCAATGAATAACTATTCATAGACTGTGTGATTTACTGGCTTATTGTTATTATATTACAAAAGAAATCAAGTTATTGCATTTTTGTCATAATATTAAAATTAGCAGTTCATACAATGTATTTGTTTTCGTTATTTCTACATTCAACTAAAAATAACAAAATATTAATTATTTGCAAATACCAGGCCACTTCCTATATAAGTAAAACAGACCAGCGGACATTATTCGGGTTTCCTGGTGGGCCACCCACCCCTGTTTCGTTGGCTACACACTTATTGCGTCCATCTAAACGACTATATGAATTTATCTGATTTTATTCGACTACACGAAAATACATTAAAACAAATAATAATTTTAGCTTAGGTTGATATAGACTGATATGGTTAGTATAATACTTATACAAAAGCATTTTTACATCTCAGACTTGAATTTCTAAAAAATAATATCAATGTTTTACCTAAAATAATATTTTACGATTTTGAAAAAGCAATGTGGACATAAGTTAAAATAAAAAGATGCAGGTTCTATTTAGATCAAATTTAGCCGGAGAAAATAACGGTTGGTTTGTCAAAAAAACAAAATAAATGTACGTAAAAGTATTTTTTTAATTATTTTTTTTGCCTCCCATTTTTAAAATCAGATAAAATAGAGGATTGTTTTACTGACGATATTGAATAAATTTTGCTCGAAGAAAAAGTGCAGCAATTTTTTGATGATATATTTCAAATTGATTTTACATTGATTGATTATACATTCCAAATTTAATAGTATGTTTTAGACAACACATCTGTATATATACCAATTCATAGATGTTTTTAAAAATGTACAAAAAAAAACTTATATTAAACAACGAAATATTCATTTGACTAAAAACAGACGGACAATGGTAAATAAATAAGAAGATTATTTAAGACTCAATATAGCAAAATATAAAAGTGGCTAACTGACCTGTCTTAATTATATAAAATGGTATAATTCAAGCTTTTACCAGTTTTTTTTATTTATACTAATTAATAAATATAATACATTCTTATAATTAAAAACTATGTATTTTAATTTTACTTAATTCTAATTGCATAACAGAAATAAAAATCAATATTTCTAACGTACCGATAGTCATAATGTTCTATCTATCGACAATGAATCTGAATGAAATAATATTTTTATGTTGGGACGGAATTTATCGTCATTCAGCGATAGCCATTGGTCTGACAGCGTTTTTTACTTCGTTAAGTTATAATGTACATGTTGATGCTTAAAATAAGTTTATTAAATTCATTATACAACGAAATTTAATACATACATAATTGATATAAGGACATTAATTAAAATAAGTGGAATAGTCAGACAAATAATAATTTAACTAAGCTGAGGGTATCAAAACGGCAGATAATTTTATAATTATTATAACTTGATTAAGGATTATGATGTTTTAGTTGACCACTCAGACTGCCCATCCACCAACCGGCGAACCGTAAGCGATCATCGTTGCTGTAATGTTGGTTATCGCTGAGCGACGGAACACCAGCGATCTCACGCTCAAGTGAATGGACTAGTCTCATCATCGTGGCCAATGACGACTCCAGATTTGCACCTGGAGGGGACGATGCATACTACAGAAATGATCCTGTGAAGTATGATCTTAATTTGTTTAGGATAATTTACTTGTATTTATATAACAAAAGTTCTCTTCGCCTACGATTTTTAATACATCAATGTATTACGTTAAACGTTTTAAACTAACAATTTTTTGCATTTGTCATCTACTATAATATTACTTATACAAAATTTAATTAGAATTAAATAAAAATGTAATATTTTCGTATTAATATATTGAGATTTAGATAATACATTGACTACAGTAAATTTTTTTTAAAAACACGCCATCTTTTGAATAAGTTATGCACCAAAATATTTCAAATTGTGTATAAATTGTTGCAGACAATATGAAAAAACATCAACTAGCGCTCTGGGGAGATTACTCGCATACAAATTGAAAGCAAGAAATACATGTTTGTATAAACATTTTCTAACTGTACATGTTTTATTTTTTAAGTTATTAAAATAGTATACAATAATTGACGTACCAAATTTATTAATTAATAAAGTTGTAAGTTTATGGTAAATACAAAATTTATATATACATAATTATGTTCTAAGTTAATATTTACTAATTGTTAGTATCATTGATTCTAAAGACACACACACATACACACATGTATTTATAATCAATGGTAGTATTAAAATTTAAAATGGACTTCAAGCAAATAGAACATAGTAAATTTAACTAATTAGCACTCATTAAATCTAATATGTTATGTGATGCAAGATAAATTATAAGTCTTACTACTTTTATTTCCTTTCATCTTGTTACATGTCTAGGTAAATCATCTGTCTATTTTCTGTGATCGTTAGATTGCCAACATTTAAATTTATCTATTTTATTTATTTAAAAGTTAGAAAATTAAAAATTTTTCTTATCTTTTGTAGTACTTTTGTCTTTGTTATTATTCATATTTATCCTACCCATTCAATCATGTGATGATATAATAACTTTACAGTATTACAAATAATATTATAACTATAAAACTAGCACCATTAACTTAAAACTATTATTTTATAATATCCCCCCACTAAATAGTTACAAGTAACCAATATACTTGTTAAGCTGGTCAATGCTAGTCCTGACAACTGGATGTCCTTTTTTGTTATTCATCTGTTCAAGTGTTGTACTTAAAATATGTTAAACGAAAGTGAAGAAGTAGACGATATCCATTCAACTCCACCGTGAACTGTTATTAAAAAAACAAACAGAACAAAGAGCACAGAAGTTTCAAACAGAATTGCAAAGTGTTCCAGAGTTAAGAAAATGATTGGTTCCTGTGAATAACGAACCTTTTAAAAGTTAAGTGTAAGTTATGCAATTGCACAGTGGTCGCTGAATTATCGAGTATTAAAACTATTGCGGCCTAGTAATGAGTTATCACACACCAAAATTATTTTCAAAACTTTTTACCCTCGCTAAATATTTCATTAATATCTAAAATTTATTTATTTTTTTGAGTAATACTAGAATTTCAATGAAAATACGAGAATAACAGTTTCAGAATCTGGCAACCCTGACCAGTTCCCGTGTTTTCGAACGCGCAGTCAAGTAAACGTACACGTTCGGTATAGATACCGATAACCGCAGAAACGGTACGCAGTTGACCTTGACGGGTTTTATTTTCCTACACATTTATTTTTCATATTTTACCGTTCCGGTCACAATTGGCGTGCGTGCGTGTGTGAGCGTCGTGTTTATGACAAGCGAAAGAGCGATGCCGGCGACAGTACAGCAGTGATTCTCGTTGTATGTATACTTAATTTTGTCCGCGCATGTAGTTGTACTTGTGTTCCACTACGTCGTCCGTCAGTGCTGAGTATTAATATCAGTGTCGGACGCCTAATCGCCATAACATACGTAAAATCCAAATCGTCGGTGACGGCGGTAGCAAAGTTTCGAAATGGAGGTAAGCTAATTTTTAATTTTTTATTTCCTCTTCGTACATCAGGCACTAGAACACGTAAAATCGTATTTGCGACATTTACTGTAGCGTTTCGTACTTAATGATGTCTATGGCATACGGTACAAATCGTCGCATCAAATTTTTGTTTTCAACGCAATGCAATATAATACTTAATGCCTTTCATGTACTACCTCACTTTATTTCCGTCAACATCTAGCGGGCTACTTTATTTCAATCAAAATACTGGACATTACGATCATGTTCTTAATACATTACCTTGCGTTCTACTTCGTGTTAACCCTGAAATCATAATTGTGAATAAAACTTGTTATAGCTAACTGGTTAATATATTTTTAATAATCTTGGAATACATTTTTACTATTGTCATCACACATTGCAACTTCGTGTTTATGATAACTAATTATAATATATCAACTGGCATTAGTAGTTTATTGTGAATATACTTACTTCTCTATTCTTGATAAAACAATATAAGATTTTGTTTAGTCATGCATTTTTGTTGGTTTTATTTTTAACCAAATTAGAGGTTATTGATACTTATCCAACAAATCTATTATTCTATCTAATCATATTGAGTTTTTTAAAAACTACTAGGTAGTATTTTATATTACATAATCAGGTAAACCTTATAATTTAACAAGTTTTTAGAATTAATTTTGTTGATATACAATAAAAATGTACAAACTTAAAATTAAATAAATAATTATTTCAAATTATTATGTATAACTATACTGGTTTGATATTTTATTAATTAAAGCATCTGTTCCAAATTATCAAGTATGTAATGATAATTAATATTGAGAACAACTTTTTATATAATTGTAATTTACTTAATATATTCCTTATAAAGTATAATATTTTAATTAATTAATTAATTTGTTTTTAATGTGTACATTGTGTCTTAACTATATGTTTTGTTTTCTTAGATTGAAATTGTAACCACCACTGACAAGAATATTGGGAAAATTAAAGTAAGAATTATGTACTTAACAGTTTTTCATTGTATTTTGATTTGTTCTTATTCTGTAAATATAGAAATTGTTCCCATTGTTAATGTAAATGTTTGCATTTAATAATTTAAATTAAGTTGAATTCTGGGTTGATATTTTAAATTATTAATTAAGAATTTACTGTGTTAATTGTATATTTGTATGTTTTACTAATAAATTAATACACTTATTAGTATTAGTAATCATTAAATACATTTTGTAGATTTTTATGAAAGAGCTAATGTATCATTTACAACTTAACTTTGTACTGTAGATATCAATATTTATCAATCATTAATTAATTAGAGTTTTTATTGTAGGTTATAAAATAAAATAAAATCTATGTATAATAAATAATCAAACCCAATTAAAAGTTCCATCAATTCATTAACTATCAAATTTATTCAATTACATCATTTATTTATAATGATTTACATAGGTTTACATACTCTTAAGTAATTACAGCTATATTTATTTATTTTTAAAATTTTAACCTAGAGTTTTAGTTTTAGAATCTGAAATTATGATTATTGGAATTGATTAGTTATTATACAAAGCATTCATTATTATTCAAGTGGAAAATGTTATTCCATGTCCTTGATTAAATATTTTATAATTTATTCAGTATACATGCTTGTGTTATTACATTATATGTACTATAAGTCACATTTAACCAATGCAATAATTTATACAATTTTCAGCATATAGAAAAATGTATAATATTAATACATTTTTACTATTGAAAATAAGATTTAAGATTATAATGCTTTATTTAGCAATAATATTATGTGAATGATTCCTAAATGAATAATACATAAATTATTAAATCCTAAAATTAAAATTAATTTAATGTCTAAAATATTTTGCGCATTGAAACTATTGTATTTCTAATATTATGATAAAAGTTATACATTGTTTGTTAAATATTATTAAACTTTTTTTTTTTTTTTAATCTTTTATTATTTTAATTAACCAGTTATATTTACCTATTTACTTAAAACAAATGTAATATATTTATTTTATAAGTTCTTAATTTGTGTGAATTTTTTTAGGTCACAGAAGCTTCTCAAATTAGTGACATAAAAAAAAGCATTAGCAAAATAAAATCTGCTTTATATCCAGACAGACAGTCATTAAGACTTGAAGCCAGAGGGAAAAGTTTAAAAGATACTGATAAGGTCAAAGATTTAGGTAAGTAATGATGAATTATGATCTCGATTTAAGTTTAATTAAATGTTCAAACCATTAAACACTATGTTTTAATTTTATGAAGTTAAACATAAGGATTCAAAGAATACATTCAACATAATCTTCCATTTAATTTCTAATTTTCTCCTTGCTTTGAAAATATTATGAAAAATAAGAAGGTATCATTATTTCTTCAGATAATGCTTAATTCAATATTTACTATCTGTTGGTTATTATGTATTATTATAAAAAATGTTTAAATAACGTCCTATCATAAACAAAGAATTATATAATCTTTCCTATAATTTTTTCTAATAATTAGCATACAATCATACTTATAAAGTTTTAAACGCATTATCATTAAAAAAATTTAATAATATATTGGTGCTAGTTTGGTATGCGCTCTACCGACAAGTTTCTGGTTCTGTATGCGCTCTATATTTTTTTTTTACAATTTCATTATTTTCAGTATTATATGTCATTTTTTTTTTTTTTTTTACATTTCATTATTTTCGGTATTCATTATTCACATTCTGGATGTCTTCTACCATTGCTAGAAATAGGTCCGGACTGTCTTGACGGTTAAGTTGCCAGCAATAGTAATCAAGATGTGATTGCAAATGGTTTTAAAAAACATCCCTCATTTTCTTTAATAACTTAAACCTATTAAACCTACAGTAGGTAATCGAATTTAAGGTAAAGACAATCAAAGATAAGATAATAAAGTCGAAAGAAAAACCCAACATGTCATATATAAAAACGAGGCATATACGCATAGACAGTCATTGTCGTAGAACATATGTAGAACGGCAAAACCGGCAGAGCGCTTACCGAACTAGCACCAATATATTTACTGTATACATATACTATAAAAATTACACTCTCTAAAATGTTATGCCTGGAGATGATATTTTGAATGTAAACTTTCATTTAAGTCTGACAATCCATTTCTGTTTTGTTAATCTTTAACTTTGAATCTAGATTGATTTTATCCTATTTCATCCATTTCAATGGTGACTGACATTCTACTACTGTATTATTTAGTGACTTGTTCAACATATGTATAAGAGTTATTTTAATGATATGACTTATTTGTTATTATAATTTAAAAATATGTATAGAATAGGTATTTATTTTTATTTTTTTTAAATTTTAGTAAATTTAGTAAAAACTTGAAATGTATGAATTTTAAAAGGTTTATTATTCATCTTTGTTATATTTTTAAAAATCTGTTTTTTTAAGTTTATGTTAAATTTTAAGAACTTTGTTTAATTTTATAATACTTTAGTAATTGTAAAGTAAAATTAAATAACTATTTATTATTAAAATAAAGATTATCCTGACTAACAATTTTATCTTTGATTTTGTTTTTTAGGGCTAATAAATGGATCAAAACTATATGTTAAAGACCTGGGTCCACAGATTGGCTGGTCTACTGTATTTATGGCAGAATATGCTGGACCATTATTTGTATATTTAATATTTTATGTTAGACCTAGTTTGATTTATGGCGCTGCAGCTAATCAAAAAATGTCACAAGTTGCTGAGTAAGCTCATATCTTTATTTCATTAATAATATCATTATTAAATTACAACTATTCAAATTATTATAAAAAAAAATTATTTGTATACAGCATGATCCACTAGGTGATACGAGTAATGAATTTAAATGTATTAATAATTTTTTTGTATTTTAGAGTTGCTGCTTATTGTTGGTCTTTTCATTATGCTAAGCGAATTTTAGAAACATTGTTTGTACATCGTTTTTCCCACAATACAATGCCGATAATGAATCTCTTTAAAAACTGTTCATATTATTGGGGATTCACAGCTTTTGTTTCATACTTTGTTAGCCATCCGTTATATACTCCACCCTGTACACTTCAATTTTACTTCGGTCTTAGTACTTTCATTGTAAGTTATAACATTTTATTCTTAGATAAGATAAGGATTATTAACTCTATTTATATATTTGTGGTTTTAGTTTTGCGAATTAGGAAACTTAAGCATTCATATAGCTCTGCGAAATCTTCGTCCTCCTGGCACCAAAGTAAGACGCATTCCTGTTCCTACCATAAATCCTTTTACTCTTCTTTTTAACTTTGTTTCTTGCCCGAACTACACTTATGAAGTTGGTAGCTGGATTGGATTCACTATAATGACATCATCATTCTCAGGTATAAATAATACCAGTTCTTATTCTGAATAATTATAATTTTGAAATTGTGTATATTTTAATTTTTTAGCTGGATTGTTTACATTTGCTGGATTCTATCAGATGGCTGTATGGGCTCTTGGCAAACACAGAAATTACAAGAAAGAGTTCTCAGATTATCCAAAGAATAGAAAAGCCATCATACCATTTATACTCTAATTTCTTTTTTATTTAGTTATCTACTGAATGTTTTACATGTTATACATTTTATCTAGGACTGAACTTGGTGGGTGTGATGTATTTATAGGTTATTTTTCTAAATTTTTGGTTTGTATCTTATGGATACAAAATTATGTTAATTTTTTACTTCTGTATGTTTACAGGAAATAATTAAATAAAAAAATATGTTTCAACAAATAATTGATCAAATTGTATACATATATTTATAAGTTTTTTGATAAAATTTTTTTGTATTATAGTCACTAGTTTATAAACATTAATGCCGGGTTGCACCAAATATTTACACAGAGATAAGCTCGTTTAACTGAAGTTAAAATAAAATCTATTGCATAAACCATGTTTTAAATGTTATCTGTTGTTAAAAGTTTACTTTATCACTGGTTAAATTAGAGGGTGATTTATCGCCGTGTAAAATTGTATGTTTGGTTAAATTTCACTATCAATGTTTTGTGGTCATTATTTAATATTGATAAATATATCATTAAATATTTTTATTTCATTGTAATATTATAATATAATAACTTATGTTGTGTTTTAATAAATTTTTAATTAGTTTTTAACTTAAATACTAATAAGACCCGATGATATGATTATGATGATAATATTAACTTGTATTGCAGGTACCATTTATTTGTTAACCAGTATTTTGGTGATAACCTAAATATAAAACAATGATTGTGTAACACTTAAATTTAACAAATATTAATTTAATAAACCTTAATTTATCATTAGATTAAAATTTAACACTCGGAAAAATAATTTACCAATAGATAACGACTAGTTTGGTGCAACCCAGTGTAAGTGAATATAACAAACAATTTTTACAAATACTTATTCCATTGTTTAAAATATTCAAAGTTTGGTCTGAGACACTATTTTTAACAGTATTTATTTGTTATTATATAATTTAGGAACGTCAGAATGAGACTTCAGAATCCAAAAGAGTGAAAAAAATTCAAAAAATAAAAAGAATAAGTAGATACCATTTGTAATGTATTGTTACTGTATTTCTTGCCATATTAAGTTATGATTGTACTTTTTAATTTTTGAAATAAAATGTCTAACATTTTAAGTATTGTTTTTACTTACATTATTATATTCCTTATATGGATATTCAATACATTTTGTATTTGCTTACTTTTGATGGGCATTATTGATTTTAATTTGTTTAGATGTATTATGGTTTTTACTCCTTTTATAAATGGATTCCATGTCCTCATATTTTTTGCGGTTTACTTTGAGTTCTTGTCTTAATTTATTATTTTCTTCAATGAGAACCATATTCTCTTCCATAATCTTATAATAGGAATCACTTTTTTTTGTACATGCATTCACTCGTTTTTTAAGACTGATGATTGATTCTTCTAAAAATTGTCGCTGCTTCACAAATTCTATTCTAGAGTCTACTTCTTCATCTTTAGACACTTCAAATACTTTTTCATTGCTGTATTTCATACACAAATCCTAAAATAAAGTTGTCAAATTTTAACAGAACTATATTAACTCATTAAAAGTAGGTAAGTCTGCGTATTAGACGTAGAGACAGTATCAATAATATCTCATATGTTATTTTATAAATAAAATTAGAACAACAGTTATAAAAATAAACTTAACAAACTATAAAATTCCTCTATAAATTAAATTTAGTTTTAAGTAATTAATATATTTGACTGTTAATTGATTTTGCTGAATATTTAAGTACTGTATAATGTTTAGTGAAGTAGAATAGAAGACCAATAGGTATTAGAATTTATTTATTATACTTATAGCAAAGATCTCAGATATCTATTTCTAATGAGTTGACTGAATTAGGACTCATTATAATTTCTAAATGATATTTTTTTGTTGATGTATATAAAATAAATTGACTGATATTTTGAAATTATCTAAATTACATTCTACATTATTAATTGTAAGATAGGTATTTATGTTGTTATTTAATTTTTAGTATGTACCTCTGTATCAACTTACTTTCACTGCATCTTTTAGTTTAAGTGGATTTTGATAATGTTCACTAACGGAATGGATGTCGATTCGAATATTTTTTATAATTCTATTAACATCTCTGATAATTTGTTCTTTTTTCTTGAGGTCTTGTGTGCATGCTTTTAATTTGTCTTGTTGTTCAGAAATGTAGAGCTGCTTAAGTTTTTTTTCAGCTGACATATTTTCCATTTCCGCTTCCATCTATTTTTTGAGAAATAATTGAATTATCAGTATAATTATATGTATGTGTGTGTATATATATATTTTAATCTACTTATAACTTATGTTTAAAAAAGTTTCAGGTCTTGATAACTTCACTTCAAATATTAATTTCTCTTTGTCTGTTTATAATGCAGTGAAAAATTTTAAGTTTAAAGTCTCAAAAACCATAAGTTTTGAGAATAATTTCTGCCCTAACAATATTACTGCCCTGTTCTAATGCACATGCCTTCCGACGCCCCTGTGTGAATAGGTGACTTAATGAGTGCAAGATACATTATTGTTATTATTATGTGATAAAATATTATATAATATTATGTACAATATTTTATTTATAACTAGATAGTAATTAATCGTAATTCACAGGTGTACAATATTTATTTTTTAATTATAATTATTTTATGAGTGAGTGAGTAGGTACCCATAAATAGGGTTTACTCTAGTGATATATAAAAGGTTCGGCGCCACTGGTCATTGCTATTTTTTTCCGGCTTTACGTTCCATTGAAGAACTATACCACTAAAACTATCTTCTCTCATTTATCTCTATCATATGCTATATTTTGCCAATCAATTTCTATTTCTTAGGCTACCTTATTTCATATATCATTTATGCTGTCTATTCATCTTTTCGAGGTCTACCTCTTAATCTTCTCCCCACTAAAGTCAGGCACATCGTTAAGGGTGGGGCCTTAGGGGGCCCGGCCCCCTAAGAAATGTCAGTGGCTCTAGACTGGCCCCCTTGATTTTTATTTTTAAATATTATGGTGTATAATATATAGTTGTCCCAAACCGGCTTAATCCTAAATGTATATTATATGGTACTCCATATAGTTAACGATCGTATAACAAAAATCCCGAGATACTATTTTATAAATATTCGTCAATAATAAAAGATGGACAATAATATGTCTATTAATAGATTGAAAACTAGGAATTCCAATTACGGGTATCGAACGCACATTTGATATTAGATATTGTCATACAGGCCCCCCACATCATATTTTTGACCCGAGTACAGAACTAAAGCTGGGCCCCTCTTAAATAACAATTAATTTTTCGATATGAATACACCCTAAATATTAGTTTTATGTATAGATTATATAAGAGTAGGTATAATTAAAAAATACAATATCAACAAATGTATAGGTGTCCTTTATAAATTGAAAACATGTGTAATATTACTTACATAGTACAAACTTAAAATGTATGTTAACAATAATTGTTAATTATTAACGACGCGTCGCGACGCCGCTTTGATGTTTACCCAATTGGCTCACGGCATCCTGGAAAAAATGTATTGGAAACATTTTTCTAATTTTTTTTGAAGTAATTATTTGCATTAACGCCGGGCCCCAGTACCATGGGTCCTTCTAACCCCCTCCCCCCTTTGTGGAGGCCCTGTTGTCTAATAAGGAGAGGAATGGTATTGGTTGCAAAAAAACAAAAAGGGGCCAAAAAATATTGGACCCCTTATAGAAATATGTCTGGTTACGTGCCTGACTAAAGTCCAAGTCATTATTTATTTTATTAGGTGTCTGCCATACATGTCCGGTCAATTGCATTATTATTCTTTTAGTAAATTATACAATATCTTTATTTCGATAAACGTTTTCCAGCTATGTTCTTTTTAATATTATTTATATTAAATGTATGTAATATATAGGTACTTACGTCTTCTACTATCCTCTTTTTATCTTGTATTTCCGTAATTAATGGCTCGACCGTTTGTTCTAGTTCGTTCACATTTTCTTTTGTGAGTAACAATTGTTTTTCTAAATCTTTTATTTTGAGCTTTTCTTCAAAAATTCTAGTTTCTTTCTGCTCTATGATTACATCACGAACTTTTATTTGTTTTTTGAGGTCTAAGATTGTCTGTTCTTCATTCTTTACCGAAATCTTTAATTGCTTTACATCGTCTTCGTACTTTTCAATTAAATGATCAAAATCTTCTGCTTCTTTCAATGCCCTATTAATATTGTTATAATTAATTAAATTCTAAATAACAAAAAAAAGGGTTACCTACGCTTTAGCTTTCATTTTATATGATCCAAGTTCACCTCTTAGGTTTAAATTAATTTTTTTCAAATCTCTCAATTTAGCTGCAAATTCATTATTTTTCTCCAACACTTCCCGATTTGCATCCTCTTCAATTTTACTCACACGCACTGACATACTTTGTTTGTCTATGATCAATTGATCTTTTAGCTACAAGAAATAATTATGTATTGAATTTATTATTAAAAAATATAAACAGAATATAATATAATTTATTTACTTATTTACTCAATAAGAAGAGACAAATTTTTAAGCATCCATAATAATAAATATACAGTTTTCTTTATATATTTTAGTATCTGACTAATAAATCAAACAATAATTTTCTCAAAGACATGATGTAAAAATAAATGAAATTAGCAATAATACACTAATATGTATAAGTACCTAATATTTAATATACCTCATTAATTTTAGCTATGTTTTGTAAAATTAATCAATTGCTTCAAACAGATTCCAAGTTGTTATGGTTCCTCCAGACATTATTTTTGATTATAAAAACTGGTGGCCTCCCTTGTTGAGAAACGTTTAATCACAAGAAACAAAAGAGAAAAGTGTTAAAAAAGAGGACAAAATAACATTAACCGTTTCTAAGTACATGGAATTTCGCTATTCCTTCCAGCTCAAGGGTATTATAAAAGCATTGTCTTTTTTTAACGGTCTGTGTATGACCAGTTTTAATATAATATATATATATATATATATATATATATATATATATATATATATATATATATATATATATATATATATATATATATCATATATTTGACATTTAAACATAAAAATAGTTATCCTTCAGATCAACAACCAATTAATAACAAGAAAATGGAAGATTTGAAAAAAATTAAGCAATATCTGCTTGAAAAAAACAATATTCAAAGGTTTAAAAAAAAATCCATTCCTGGCAAGTAATCAACGAAGAGCAACGCCCTGAATTTTTCAACAAAGAATTATAATTTAAATTTTATTATTTTGTTTGTCTGAGTCAATTCGGGAGAAATACGACTTCTCCTACAAAATTTAGAAGATATCTGACTGTTCCAAAAATAAAATTTATTGACGGATAATTTAAAGAGTTAATTTTTTTTTTTAATATTTTAAATAGGAATATTTTATCTAAGTAGTTCAAAATAATAATTACCGAAAATGAAATGTTTTTTAAACTTTACTGAAAGTTTGGGTTTTGGGAGCAGTCGGGTTACTCAAACGACTGATTTAAGTATAAGATCAAGTAAAACTCGATAAAGTAATTGATGCAATGGCACAGTCATCATGAAAATTAAGTCTTGTTTTGTAAATTTAGTAGAATAAAACTAATATACATATTATGTACAGAAATATTTTATATCCCTCTCCATAAGAAAATCCTAGATTCTCCAATGCTCTACAGTCATTAATATTATGTGTGAACATCACCAAAATTATACTCAAACTTACTTTTAAAATATCTTCATCTTTTTCTTTAAGTTTTATATTAAACTGGTCTTTTATTTCTTGTAATTTTTCATTTTGCTCATATTCAGAATTATTCAAATCTCTATAGTGGGTAAATATAGTAAAAGTGTATCATACAATTAACAATTGATTTTACATAGAACATGTTATAGTTCTTATACATGTATAATTATATAAAAACATTTCTAATCGGTTATTACTTTTCTAATTTCGAATTAGTTTTAAATAACTCTTTTTGGAGAACATCGTATTTTTCATATTCGACCAAAAGTTTTTCATTATAGTTAGCTTCCAATTCTTCCAATTCTTGTGCGTGTGAATCTTTTAAAAGTTTTATCTCCATTTCTAATTTACTCTTATCGGCCATATGTTTTTTAGTTATTTCCTTGAATGTAAATAATAAAATTATAAGTTTAGCATTACTTGCATTATCATAAATAAATATATTATAGTTTTACTGTATTTTTATTTTCCAATATTTTTATAAGATTTGAATGATTATTATTCAGCTCGTGGATCTGTTGTTCTTTGGACCTCGTAAGTTCAGTTATCTGGTATTTACATTCTTTTTCCAATTCTCTTACTCTCATTTTAAGCTCTGCTATGCTCTCAATTTTGTTTTTCAAATCCATTGCATTCACTAGGATATCATCAGAATATGCAAATTGATCATTTAAAATAACTTTTTTGCCTTCGGCGTCCATAACATCCCATATACATATACTACCATCTACTGAACAAGTAATCAAAATTGAATCATCTATTGTCATACTCATCTGAAAATATATTTACATTGAAATAAACATTTGGAAATCTCAATGAATCACTTTTAAACACCTTTGTTATATTCTTATTATGCATATTAAATTCTTTATGTTTGATTTCAGCCATTATAGGTAACATTAATGACAATAAAACGCCATTTTGACCGGCTACAAATAGAATTAAATCCGATTCGGATAATGCAATCGCATCTAAGGGTCCTTGATGTAAGTCTATATCACGGATCACCTGAAAAAATATTTACTTCTAATTAAATTTATTTAGCGTTTCTTATATCTTACATTTTCATATAATATTTAGAATGTTTATTAAAAAATTAACTGTTCTTATGTATTTGTCAAATCTAAGAAAAACTATTGTGTAAGCATTTATGTCCTTCTAAAAGATATATATGTTCATCAGAATCATTATTTTTTTCGGCACGATTAAATTTCAGATATTTCAATAAATTAGTAGTCACAAGTTTCCACATTGTCGTACGTTTCATACTTGGATATTAAATTATTATTTATAATATTTAAATTTGAGGTGCTCTTTATGGAATTTTAGAATCAGAGTGTAGAAAAAATAAAAAAATTAAATGAGTCTTTTATTTAATTTAATTACTTCCCACTAAACATTTGATGTTTCCAACATCCTAGCGATGTCGGTTTTATGTTACATTTGCAACAACGCACTGTGATGTTCAAACATCGTCATAGTTACGTTATATTGTAACTGTTCCTACCGTGTCAATTGGAAACATTTCTAAAACGTTTAAGTCTACCTCTCTGCAATTTTTGTCGTAAGATAATTAAAAATAAAAATATTAATTTAAAACACCCAACTTTACCATAAACGCCGAGCGCCAACAGCGTCCGTATTTTTAATAATGAAAAAGAAGATAAGATTCAACGAATTATTAACTATAAATAAAAATTATTAAATAATAATTAATGATAATTTAATAATATTAAATTTAATAATTCACTTTTACTTATACCATTGATTATAAATACTATGATTATCAATAATATTACCTAATGTGTTATTTTGGGCGTCGCCCGAGTGCGTCCCAAGAAAAAAAGATCATATTTTTTACATAGCCCGAATGCGTCCCAGTTCATTTAGAGTTACCCAGGATGCACCAAGAGGAGGTGAACTGGCTTACAACCCAAAAATATTTGGTTATTTGATTATTAAATTTTTTTATTATATTTATTAAAAAAATTAAAAGTTTATTATTATATAAATATATTAAATTATTTAGGCTTACATACAATTTTAAAATCCTGGGTTCATATTTAAACTATTTGTTTGGTTGACTTTTCAATGCTATGATTTTCACATAATCATATCTAGAGACTTGTTTAGTTTTGTATTTTCGTATATTTTCTTCGATGAATTTTATATTTTTTTCATTGACTGATCTAATTTTTTTATGAATATGATTAGAAGTTTGTACCAAAATGTTTGTGTCTACTTGAATTTTTTTTAATATTTCTAAGAAGGAATATATGTCCGGATGAGGTGTGTAAAGTTACGAATAGTAGGTTTTTACCTATTGACTATAGTGTAAATGTAAACTAACACAGTGTAATATTATAAGTTATCAATGCCTTTTTCCATAAATATGTATTGTTAGCAATAATATCGCGGACGCACATGGGATATACCAATATTATGTGTGATATTATCGCGGACGCAGTTAGGCTATTAAAAAGGTACGATATGATAAACGGGACGCACTAGGGAGTCACCCGTTATTTTAGATTCTGAGAGGATATTGGTTGTACCAGTGGCGTATCCAGGGGGGGGGGTTATGGGGTTGTACCCCTCCCCCCCGAAAATGATTCAATGTTTAATTAATTTAATAATCGATCGACATATCACGCGACACCCACCGGCCAGCGGTCCCCATTACGTAAACGACATATAAAACTAACCAGCAATTCCATTACATTACTCCTGCTAACCCTAATTACATGATAGTATAATACAGAATACAGATAATTTAATAATAAAAACGATTAGCGGCTTTTACGATTGCGATATCGTTATCTTAACAAACTATAATCCCCAATGTATTTTTACATTTAGTGCATTTTCGAATACTTCGATAGCGTTTTTCATAATTGCAATGTCTATGCAGACAGTCTGTACTAATATATACTAATCTATGGTCTGTACTCTACTACTCTGTAGTGATTACATTGATCGCGGAATGACTGTTGTGTTTTCGATTTTTATTAGCGTTTTGTAATTTATTAAATTTATTTATTACCGTAAGTCCACAAATAAAATGAGCAAAGAATCAAAGAAAAACATTTTGAGTTACTTCAGCTCGACTGCCTCACAACCTTCATCACAACCTATAAAAAAACAAAAACTTGACGATGACGTTGTTCAATATAATGAACTTTCCTTACCGTCGACATCATCCCAAATTCCAGCTTTTGATTTATTGGATAATTCAAAAAATGTAGTATCTACTTTTAAAGCACAAAAAGATATTTCTTATTACATAGAAAAACAGGTAAAATTTATTATTATTTATATTTTATAAGGATTATAGATTTATATGAAAGGTTACACTTCTGGTGCGAATTATTGTTGTTTATACAATTTCAGTTGTCAGTTGAAGAAAAAATAGATATTTTAAAAAATATGTGGGTATCTGATCCAAATTATAAATTTCCCAAAAGTGGCACTAGGAATTTGAGATTTCAAATAAATTGGACGTATGAGTTCTGTTGGCTTCGTTACTCAAAAATACAAGATGGTGCTTTTTGTTTGACGTGTATTTTGTTCCCACCATCAGATAGATTAGGAAAGGGTGGACATCAAAATCCGGGGAAATTAGTTACTGAAAAATATAATAATTGAAAAAAAGCCAAAGATTTATTTAAGGACCACCAAAATAATCATTATCACAAACTTAGTCAAATTAAATTTGATAGTTTTTTAGCAATTAGAAATAAAAAAGTTGAACCAATTGATAAACAGTTAAATGAAGCTTTAAAAAAATAAATGAATGATAACAGAAATCGTCTCCGTCCAATTATTAAATTTTTTTTATTTTGCGGAAATCAAGGAATTTCGTTAAGAGGGCATAGAGATTCGGGAGTTATTGATCCAAATGAAAGTGGTAGTACAGAAAATCAGGGAAATTTCAGAGAGCTAATTAAATTTCGAATCGATTCTGGTGATAATGTTCTTAAAAATCATTTAGAAACTACCAAAAAAAAATGCTACTTATCTAAGTCCGTTGATTCAAAACGAAATAATATCAGTCTGCAATAAATTAATTCTAGAACATTTGGTTGCTAATGTTAATAAATCTAAATTTTTCACCATTTTGGCTGATGAAACAACAGATATTTCTAACAAAGAACAAATGACATTATGTGTTCGCTATGCCGACTTAAACGCAAAAAAAATGAGGGAGGACTTTTTACAATTTATCGAAATTCAAGATATGTCAGGAAAAGGTTTATCTGATGTTATATTGAAAAGTATGACTGACTTCGGACTAAATACTAAATATTTAACTGGGCAAGGGTACGACGGAGCGGCAGCAATGAGCGGCAGATATAATGGTGTACAAAAATGTATTCTCGATAAACATCCTAGTGCCTTTTATTTACATTGCAGTGCGCATTGTTTAAATTTAGCTATAGCTTTTAGCTGCAAAGTTCCAGAGATAAGAAATTGTATGGGTACTATACAAAGTGTAAGTACTTTTGTCGGTTATCCAAAGAGGCAAACTATTTTGCAATTGTCAATAGAAGAGGTATTTCCACAGACTAACCGTTTTAAACAAAAAAATCTATGTGCAACTCGATGGGTCGATAGCCATGATGCAGTTATATTATTTGAAGAACTTCAACCAGCCGTTTTATATGCACTAGATAAAATTACACTTTGGACAGATTCTATCACTGCTAGTTCTGCAAGTCAACTTGTTACTGCGATAAGACAGTTAAAATTTCAAACAACTTTATCTATTTTAGTGAAAATACTTTCCATTAGTTTTCCTCTTAGCCGATACCTTCAAACAGAAAATCTTGATTTAAAAACTGCACTAGAAGCTGCATCTAATGTTCAAAATAATATTCAGGATGTTAGAGAAAATTGTGATATAGAGTGTCAACAATTATTTTTATCTGTGATAACATTATGTGAAAAATTTGATATTACTGTTAGTTTGCCACGTCAATGTAAATCAGATAATCTAGAATATTTTTTGAGAGTCTCAGTGTTTATACCTTTTATTGATAATTTTCTAGACCAATTGAACGACAGATTTATATCACACAGGATTGTTTTGAATAATTTTGATTGTATTTTACCTAAGATAGAAATGAAAATATCTGAAGAGATTAAAGATAAATTCAAACAATTAATAAAAATATATCAAGATATAATTGATGAATGTACCGATTCATATTTAAACGATAATATATTAAATGGAGAATTAGTTTTATGGTATACTAAATATTCAATTTTAACACCTTCCGAGCTTAAGAAAAAAAATGCTATTGAAGTATACTTTGAAACCAGTCCAGAAGTTTTTCCAATAATATCTAAACTTCTTCAAATATTCATAACACTTCCAGTGTCTACTGCCACAGGAGAACGATCGTTTTCAACACTCCGTCGTTTGAAAACTTATTTGAGAAATTCTTCTGGACAAATACGTTTAAATGGTTTAGCCTTACTAAATATTCATCGCGATATTAACGTGGATATTAATGATGTTATAGATGAACTTGCTAAAAAATCAAAACGGAAATTGAATATACATTTATAGTTTTTTTTTTTTTTTTTTAAATAATATAAAATTATAAAAAATAAATATAATAAAATTCAACACAATTTAATGTTATATTTTTTTAACCCCCCCCCCCCCCCCAAAAATCCTGGATACGCCACTGGGTTGTACCATTGATTATAAAATATATATATTCTATAATCAATGGTTTTACCAATATGTGTGTATTTTTTTATGTGTCTGTGTATTTCTACCAGAAAGAATGCTCTAGTTATCAACAATGAGAGGTTTCTGATAGTTGGTTCTCTCATTTTTAGTTCTTGGTAGATATTAATTTTAATTTAACTCATACTAGTTATTAATTTGATTATCTAATCACCTACAATAATTATTTATTTTCTTAAGATAATGACTATAAATAATACAACGTTGGCAAGATTAGTAATCAGCTGAACAGTCCAGCATGGATTTGCCTGTGAGCCTCATGGTTTGCTATCTACCCTTGATATAGGCTGTACATTATTGCTTTGGGTAAAAATAATTTAATTTGGGTTCATTTTATTCAAACTTAACAAATAAATCAATCATGTTAAGAAAATCGGTAATTACTTTTGAATTTAAACAATAAATAAAGACTTATTCTAAATTGTTTACCGATTGATTATATACTTCTCTGAATCGGCCATCTTGAGCAGCTGGGAATATTTGATTGGTGTCTTTTGAAATGGCCAAATCCCTATAAATTGTCTTAGGATGTACGATGTCCATATCTCTTTCGCCAGTACGTGTATTAAATTCGTAAATTGCTCCATCTTCTCCACACGTGAGTAGTTTCATATCGTTCGTTGCCCATACCATGGCTGTGATCTAAATCATAATACTAATTCTTTATCTATACATGCAATATTAGATGGCGATCAATTTGTGTCTAATGACGAGTGCTTTCAGCACTTACAATATTCGAATGGCCTTTAAATGTGAACCTTTTCTCGAATTTTACCGAACAATAAACGTCTACGTCGAATTGGTTTGCCAAAGCAAACATATGACCGGATGTACTAAATGCAGTTAAATTGCAACTAGTGACGGCGAACTCTCTCCATGCCTTTAGACCTTCTGTGTGTACTAGTTGGAATTCAACTTTTCCCGTGAATGCAGCCACGGAATATAACCCAGAAGGATGTAATGACACACTAAATACGTCTTCTTGATACTGTTGAGATAGAATTAAAGAACAGTCTAAGTAATTCCAAACCCTTATAGTGTGGTCAATCTTGCCACACGTTATAAATATTGGTTTCCATTTACAAGTTGATAAGTTAGAAATACCACCGTGATGCAAGTCTTCGCCAAGTGGCTTAAACTGAACCACTGCCTGCATCTACAAATAACAGATTCATCAATATTACTTAAAATGTTGGCCAGTGTGGATATTTAGAAGTGACCATACCCATACCAATGGCATTTTTGACATTTCAATCAACGGTGTCCAAAACAATTGCGATCTTCTCGTGACACAAATCATTTTTTGATAATTTGGACTTAGAGACAGCGTTTCTATGTTGTGCATAGGTCTATCAGTATCTAAAGCTTTTAAGTTCGGATCAATTTGTTTCAAAAATTCGTTTCGTTTTTTATATCTAAAAAATTAAATCCATTATTGCAATTTTAATCATTAGATAGAATGAATTGTTCTGTCATTTACTGACCTGTGATTAATTTTTTCATAGTAATAAACACGCGAATCACCAAAAACGAATACTAAACCTATCTTGAACGGTGTACAGCATTTTATGTCCATTCGTTGATTGCTTTCTTTTGCTAATGGAACTACATCTAAAGGAGCCTTTATTTTAATTTTTGGATCAAAATCTATCATTGTTTTGGCATTGTACACAGCAATTAACTCTCCATTTTCTACTATTATTAGACGACCGTCCATGGTACCAGCTAAAATCCTATTGAATTAAAAAATAAAATATTATACATTAATTTGTTTTTATTTTGTTATATGTTTAATTATAAATATAAAAAATAAATAATGTTAAATTAAATAATGTTTAATTCTTCTTCTTCTTTTGCCTCGCCTTCCTCCCAACTATTTGGGGTCGGCCACCCTTGTCCTACACCTCCACTTTACTCGGTCAATCACATCTCCTCTGCACACACCGACAGCCCTCATGTCATTCTCCAAAGTCTCCAACCATCTCTTTTTTGGTCTTCCTCTTCCTCTTTTCCCTTCAACGTCCATCTTCATAACCACTCTTACTGCATTCGTTTCCTCTCGCCTCATCACATGCCCAAACCATCTCAGCCTATTTTCTCTCATCTTGTCTACAATTGGCGCTACACCAACACTACCTCTCACGTATTCGTTTCTTATTCTGTCTTCTCTTATCACTCCACTCAACCATCTAAGCATTCTCATTTCCGCGACACTCATACTTTGTTCTATTCTCCTGTTAACCGCCCAACACTCTGAAGCATACAGCATAGTTGGTCTTACTACACTTTTATAAAATTTACCTTTCAGCTTCATTGGAATTCTCTTATCGCATAACACGCCCGATGCTTCTCTCCATTTCACCCACCCGCACTTAATCCTATGTTTTACATCCATGTCAAAGACCCCATCCTTTTGAACAAAAGATCCTAAATATTTAAAGCTCTCAACTTCACCTATCACATCACCATCTATTGTCAGTTGTCTCCTCATTCCTTCAACTTCTTGGTCTCTTTGTCCAAAATCATACTCTATATACTCAGTTTTATTTCTACTAATTCTCAATCCCTTTTCTTCGAGGGCTATCCTCCAATCATTTACCCTATTATTGACAACTTCCAGGTTTTCTCCTACCAGAACTATATCATCCGCAAACATCATACACCATGGTATCTCACCCTGTATCTCCTTTGAAACCTCATCCATTACCACTGAGAACAGGTAGGGTCTTAGAGCTGACTCCTGGTGCACACCTACTCCTATACTGAAACCTTATGATACTCCACACCGACTCTTGACACTAGTACTCAACCCTTCATACATATCCTGGATCAAATTTACATACATTTTTGGGACATTTTTCCTCATTAATGCCCACCTTAAAACTTCCATTGGCACCCTGTCATACGCCTTTTCTAAATCTATAAACACCATGCATAGTTTTTTATTCTTTTCTCTGTACTTCTCTACTAATTGCCTATCACAAAATAATGGCTCCATTGTCGATTTTCCTGGCATAAAACCAAACTGGTTTTCTGATATCGACGTCTCACTTCTTATCCTCTTCTCTAAAATCTTTTTCCAGATCTTCATACTATGACTCATGAGCTTTATTCCTCTATAGTTCCCACATTCTTGTATGTCTCCTTTTCCTTTAAATATTGGTACAATAAAACTCTTTCTCCAATCTTCTGGCATTTTTCTCTCTATCAGTACCTTATTAAAAAGATTTTTCAACCACCCAATGCTTACATTCCTTAACATTTTCCACACCTCTACAGATACTCTATCTGGTACTACCGCTTTTTTCTTTTTCATCGCCTTCACCACATCTCTCACTTCCTATAAATAATGTTTAATTATAAATTATTTTTTTAACCTAAAATAATTTTTATTATTAGTAATTTTGTAGTATATATACTATAGTATTTTATTTTAATTTCTTATTTATTTATTTAATGTAAACGGATCGAGTCCTAAGACATATTATTTAACAATGTATGTGAAAAATAATAACATAGTAAAATATATTATATTTTTGCTTAATTATAGATTGTATATAATGATAAGGACTTAAGAGTGAGTATAGAATACAATTCGATTCGATCGAATATAATTAAGAAAAAAACAATTTTTAAATATAACAAAAACATAATAAGTATTACCTACAACCATAAAGTTATCAGAAGATTTCAAGATATAATTTTTAGTTGAAAAAAGTGCATAAAAAGGTTTTGTACCTCTAGTATTAAAACGATTAATTTTAAAACGGATCAAAGAAAGAATTTCAGGATAATCAATTAAACCTAATATAAGTTTTTATAAAAATTTAGAGAATAAATGTATACGACGATCAAAGTAAAAAAAAAAAATGAAGACAATTTAAAACATTATTATATATATCGTGAAGAGGTTTGTCAATGTTGAATTTATAAAATGTATAACGAAAACAATTATTTTGAACTTATTCATGCAAAAAATTTGTTTTTGATGTATTGTATTGATGAATTGACTTATCATCATTCATTTCTACAACAGACATCAGTCACTACGACGGCCACATAATGTAAGTATCTGCTTAATTTCTGAATATATGTATGTACTACATTGTTGCCAATATTATAAGTCAAGTCACCACTCAGTAGATAATATTTATTTTTCTTCCATTGTCGCAATGACTAACAATGTTGCAGTGACAAAGTAAAGACGATGCGAATTTTTGTTCATTATTAGAGGTGGGGTTTTTATAATTATAAATGTTTGTTTGTAGTTTAAGCAATTAAATGAGAGTGAAAAATCATATCTTTATGATTCATGAATCAAATTCACGGAAAAAAATTTTAATTGAATAAGAAAACATATTTCAAGAGTTAAAGGTAAATATTCAATACGTTAGAGTTTATTTGATAATATTTTGTAAATTTTTGTTTTAGAAGATTTTATTTTTATAAATATCTTTTTCGAAGAAGATAATTAATAATTAAATTACTTATTATTTGTCTGCAAATCCATGCACGTATTATGTACATTGACATGTTGATTATAATGATCAACAAATACAGTATTAATAAGTGAATTATTTTTATTTCCTTCTAGATTGTTATAAAATGTAATCACTGGATATTAGGGGTAATACATATAGGTTAAAATTGGCATTAAAACAAGTTGATTTATAATAACATTTTTTTTCAAAAATTTTACTGTAAATCTAATTAATAATAACATTTAATAAATGATAAACTTAAATTGAGTAATTAAAATAATTTTTATTTTACAGAACATTGAAATAATATTTGTACGTTTAAGGACTTAAAACATTATAATCTAGAATTTTTAAAGAATATTTAAAGAATATAACGCCTTTTTTAAACGACATAAAAACATATCAATCACAATTCTCCTTTAAAAGTTGCGCCACTAAGTATAATGTGCACAAAGTGCTTGTCCTATGAATTTGTAATAAATAAATAATTAAGAACTGTACTAATTGCCTAGGAATCTATTTTCACAAATAATACCAGATACATTTATATTTATTATTTAACATTTTTGTATCTTTAATTTTTCAAATATATATATATATATATATTACCTATCGCCGTTTAACCAACACACAGTTGAAAAATTCAAATTATCAGCTTTTTGGAAACCATACTGCCGCCAAATAGAATCACTGATAGTGACCAATCGAAAAAGTCCTTTGCCAACAAAACAGCATATAGTATTATCGGTTGGATTTAATGCCATCTATAAAAAATTATACAAATCTAAAGAATAGATCTTTATGTGAAATAATATACAGGCATTGATTATTTAATAGATATTATATAATCAATGATACAGGAATTAACTATTGATTACTTCAAAAGTTGTACTACAATAGCTGTATCTATTATTATAGACATAAGTATTAATCAATTTAAAATAAATATATATTAAATCATTCACTTTTAGTATTTGCCATTAACTTTACGAAGAAAGTATTACTTAACATAATGTCGTCTGGATGGATTCAAAGATTAAATAATTTATATTTACTCTGTGGTACAACTTACGTCTAAAACAGGTCCTTCTGCATTTGGAGGATTAGTGGCTTTCACGTAGCTTTCGATTTTTGAATTTTCCAAATTGTAGTAATACATCATAAAATTTGGCCCATTAGTGAGAGCTGCTAAATAAATGTCATCATGTGAGAACTTAATATTGATAAAGTTGTCAGATTTTAGATCAGTTAGCACAGTTAACCGCTTTTTACGTTTCATCGAATCCAAATCATATATACTTATAGTAGGTTTTTTATTGTCACCTTTCTCCGCCACAGCTATAACGTTCCTAAATTACAATACAAAATGAAGAAATATAAATGCGTACTTAAATATTAAATAAATTTAAAAAAAAATAAATAAATAAATTGAATACCAATTTCAAATCAAACTAATGTATTTAAAATAAACGCATTGCTTATCTTGGATGAGGTTTTTATTCGTTGCTTAAATTTGTTTGTAATTGAATATAATATGTACACTGTACCTAAAGCGTTTACGCTTGCACTGTATTAAACATGCAAGAATAATAAACATGCATGATTAATATTGTCGTTGTTTATTCCCTAGTTTTAAAATTAATTGTCGGTTATCACTTATCAGTGTTATTAGTGTTATTACGTCTTATTACACTTTTTGTGAATTATATTATTTATATAAAAATATTTTTTGAAAATTATTTTATAATAACACAAGTCAATATAACAAAGATGAAACCAAAAGTAATAAAAAATAAATGATACATAAAACATGATGACAAGTATTTATGTAAATATTGTAACAATGTAAAAAGTAAAGAATGTACAAAAGTACCAAAGTATATACAGTGAAACCTCTATTAATGGACACCTCTCAATAGTGGACCCTTCCCAATAGTGGACACTTCTAAATTCCCCGGCAAAAATGTATGCGCATATAAATGTATGCGTAATAGGTTTTCTCAATAGTGGACAACTCTCTATAGTGGACAATTTTTAATTCCCCGTGGCTGTCCACTATATAGAGGTTTCACTGTATTAGATAACTTTTCTTAAATAAATATTCTTCCAACATTTGAATAGTTCATAAACACTTGAAGAAGGTAAGAAATTTAGTATTTAAGCATTATTTGAAAATTGAAAAAAAATTACACCTAAAATTTTGTTTTTCAAAATTTACCAATTTACTGAATTTTACGTAAATTTCCGTAAATTTACCAAACATTTTTTACGAGTAAATTCCACATCTCTAGTCCTCACACGAGAACAATACATTTACTTCGTTTATTCTTTATCAAATATCAAATAACATATTATTTATCTTTAATATAAATGTATTATAATAATATTATGGCAATATTAAAAATTATTCTTATAATATTATTAGTAGTATACACTTAAAAACACCTCATGATCAGTACCGAAACTAGGTCTCAGAAGATCGGGATGAAAATACTAATTAGAGACCCTTAAAAAAAACTATTTTTTTTTATTTTTGTATTCCACTTTCAAATATTCATTAGATATTTTGATTTATAAATTCACCATTAAAAGTTGTTGAATGAAATACATTGAATAAATATAAAATAAAAGCATAAAAAGGAAAAAAACTGAACAGACAATTTTCAATTTAAAATTTTGTTTTTAAAGTCCCTTTAGAGCTTGAGGCCTCGGTACATTACACCCCCTGCAACCTCATTGCAATAAACACAACACCGTTCATGATATGGTAAGTAGTTTATAGGTATATTGAATTTTCTGAAAACTGTTTATGGTAATAAAATTAATTAAATAAAACTAAAAAATGTTTATATACATTACACACACTAAAACACAAGTATAATCTACTTAATATACAACGGGCATACTTGTTAATGCATAGTGCCATCGCAGTGATGATTTTTTGTGGTTCAGCTAGGTGTATATATTTTTGTCTGTGATGAGCAATGTTATAAATGACAAGGACACCAGACGCAGGGTAGACGATTTCATTTTCATCGAGAAACAAGCAGTTGCCATTTACTTTAGTTGTAAGACCGAAAAAGAATTTCGGTTTTAAAGTAGGTATTGTGGATGGTGACATAATATATTAGGTTTAATAAAACAAACTATTGGCTTCGGCTACAAAATTTAATCAGTATCAGTTGGATGATAATTAACGAATATTAAATTTGTAACAATAAATTTATAAAATTGACAAATCAAGTTATTATAAATGTATACCAGTGGTCGGTTTACAAAATAGCGAAGAGAATAGAAAGGAACATTGTTAAATCGAATTTTGTTCTTTCAGTTGCTACGATACCATTGAAAAAATGATAGTTTTCCGGTTTTTTCTTCAATGATAAAAAAATATTAAGGTCATGCATTTTTTTATATGTGAAAACCTTTTTTTGTGTAGGTATAGATAAAATGTACAGGTACGTTATCAAATGCGATTATTTGTTTTGAAAAGAATTTGGCTTTTTAGTTATTATCTTGTATGAAGTATAATAAATACCATGACATAATGAACAATTTATAGTATTAAGTTAAAATATTATATCATAATTAGGCTTAGGGACTTATAGCTCTAAAAAATACACAAATATGCATGCAAATATGCTTCTAAAATCATTAAAATATGCATTATAATATGCATTATAATATGCATTTATATGCATTAAAAAAAAAAAAATGTCCACTAAATCTTAGTTACTTTCACTTTTAACTTTAAAAAGTTATTAGTTAAAATTTATATCTAATAATTAATAAAAAATAAGTTAAAAATTATTAATCAAGGATACAACTTTTATTATTGAATATGCATCAACTAAATTTGAAAAAATAAATAACTTTGCTACTTAAATAACACAAATGTTTTATATATATATATAAAAAAAAATACGTTCTGTGTAAAAATTACATCATTAATTCTGCTTCATTTTTAGTTTCTTGAAAGTTACATCGTACAATTAAATGCTTTCTTATGTTTTCGAATGTAAATCTCCGACGATTACTGGACAATAAATTTTTGTAAATTGAGAAACTACGTTCAACGTCTACAGAAGTAATTGGAGCATAATTAAAGTATGCCAAATCATCAATTGTCATATCTTCAGGCAAACCTTTCAAATTTTCCACTACACCACTTCACAAGGTGGCATTTATCCAAGTTACCCATCTTGTTAATATGGGATCTGGTGGCAACGGAATCTCATTGTTTGTTATATTTAAAAATGTTTTAATACGTATAGGTGATTTTCGAAACACTTTTTTAACTGAGGCTACTACTTTATCAACATCTGAAAATTCACCACGAATTTTTTCGGCAATTCTTTGAAATGCATGAGCAAGGCAAGTTAAATGTATGCATTTAGAGTAAAGGGTATTTATACATTTACCCGCCTTCATCATATACGGGGCATCATCACTTAAAAACAATAAAACATTATCATGCTGAACTCCCTCGGGCCATAATATTCCCATTGCTTTGTCAAATAAGTTAAATATAGTTGAATGATTAGTTTTCTCTAATTCTTCGCAATGCAATAAAAAAATTTCCCCTGCCCTATCAATTTCCAGTGTTCCTATTACAACATTTGCCACAAAACGTCCGGTGACATCCGTAGTCTCATCAACGGGTTTATAGTATTCGTTATAGTTAATCCTTACACAAAAATTATAACGAGATATGAGAGGTAGTTTGCAGATAGCATATTACTATATATTAAGTCCTATTAATACATTTTTTTTTTCAACCGGTTGAAATATGTAATATTAATGTATATGTAATATGTATCTATAGTTTTTAGTTTGAAATTTTAAATTTTTGCCAAAATATGCAAAATAAACATAAAAATGTTAAAATATGCACTCTCCTGCAAAATCTATCAAATATGCAAAAATATGCAAATTCAAATTTTAGATCTGATATCATGGCACCGAGAAACGAATTTATTTCGCACTCTGCTATATTTAACAATAATTAAAAAAAGTATGCAAATGCTAGAAGTCCCTAAGCCTAATCATAATAAATAGGTACTACCTATGTCTGTGTTTGACCACGGTTTAATATACCAATCTATTATATTATTCTTATACCATGTTTTTGATCGAAGTTCTTAAGCTTATTATCTTATCCATCCTAGTCATAGTCACGGTTTTAGAAGGTAACTTTTAAGACCGTGGTCATAGTCAGGCGCGGATCCAAGGGGGGCTAATGGGCTTAAGCCCCCCTCCCCATTTGGACGTATTATATATTATATAAGTATGTTGTAAATACCTACTTAAAATATATGTTTTTATATTTAAACATTTAATATTTAAGTATAATATATGTATTTACTAAAACTATATATTTTGTCTTTCTATAAATACAAATTAGCCCCCCCCCCATTTCATATTTCTAAATCCACCCCTGGTCATAGTATTAAAACATGTGGTTATATCATTATAAATCACTCTAAATTACTCTTTAGTTTTTATCACGGTCTTAAAAGATATATCTTCTAAGACCGTGGTTTTTATAGACCCACAAATATCAATAACAAAATAATAATAAACAATTATATCTAAATTATTATTGATATCTATGAATAAAACCTCATTACGATCTTTATAAGTTCTATAACCGTGGACCTCATTAATTTGTTATCTCACAGATTGTATTATCAGCTTATCAGTGTAAGTCACGAGTGATAAGCACTTGTCCGAAAAATGATAAAGACCTAAGAAATAATAAGATCCAAAATTTGAAAAGAAATACCAACAGACTGAATCAAAAATTACCAAATTAAATTATTTAATTTATATTGATAAAAGTTATATTATGATAAAAGTTAAACAATATCCCCAGATTTTTAAGCGGGAAAATACTGTTTCTGTGTAACAAAACTTTTTTCCTACTTTTACCCTTATTTTCTTATTTATTCTTTGTGTATTTACTCTCTGCTTTGTTTTTTTTAAAAAAAAGAATGGATCAAATTTTATAAAACAATGGGTTACATATCCTTTTCTGTAAAATGTAAGCATTGATATGTCTTTGGATTAAACTTATTATTTTTTTAGTAACAAATGTAATAAGAAAGCTAAGCTTCCTGTCAAGCAAAACTTTCTTTATATCCATTTAAAAAACATATCTATGTTATTTATGTATCATGTATGTATTATAAATATCTAAGTTAATAAGTATTTGTATGTAAACCTTTTGTAAGGTATATTTTACATAAATTGTTTAATTTTTTATTTACTAATATGTAAATAGTATAAGGTATTAAATGTTTTAATTTTAAATAATTATTAATATTAATTATTAGTTATTAATATTAAGTATGCACTATGATGAAGTGTGTATTCAAAAATGTATTATTATTTCATATAGTTCATACCATTGATTATTTTATAAGCAACTTATTAACAATTAACATATAATTAAATAGGTACTAAAACCCAAGTAAAAAAGAAAATTTTTGAAATTGTTTAAGTGAAACAGTATATCTTCACAAACAAAAAATTAATTTTTTAATATAATTTTTAGAAATTTAATATTGGCAACACATCTTATGCCGCCGTCTTTCGATCCAGGTCCTTATCATTTTTCGGACAACTGCTACTGTTGGGGTTAAGTTACTCATAATACACATTGATAATATACCTATGTATTATGTATACTACATCCATAGACCTTATACTAGTACCTTAGTATAAGCATAGAACACTAGTGTTCTATGGTATAAATTTTATGACTACATCTATTATTAATGATAATATACAATTGGTACAGTTTTGTTATCTATTCTGTGGTGGTGTTCAAAAACGATGTAAGATATCAATTAGTATAGAACTGTCAATTGATAATAAATATAGTTTGTTAGTTTCAAATTATTAACCACAAAAAGTAAGTACTTAATTCAGAAATAATCATTCTAAGTTTCTGAAATATTTTATTAAGATGCATACCGATGTGTAATGTGCATATTCACATCATTAAACTTGGTATGAATCGTATATAAATGTATAATAATTTTTGAAAATATTGATTTTGTAATATTCATATTAGGACAGAATTATAGAAAATCATTTTACATAGGTACCTTAAAGAAAAATGTTGTGAAATACTAATCTGAATATATATTTTATAGTGATTATTATTTAATTGATAAAGTATTTATTTAAGTGACCAATGATTAATTTTTGCATTTAAAAACTATTCTAAGATCAGCTTATTATACACTTATATTGAATGTTTTATTTAATTTAATTTTAACTCAAATGCATCTCATACATAAGGTTTGCCATATTTTATTTGGCGAAAACTAGGACAAATTTTTTTTAAATTTTTCTCATTTTATTGTGTTTTTGATTATACAATTATTACAACACACATTATAATTTTTTTATGCTAACCTAATTAACGTTCTTCGAGTGTTATATTATGTCCTTCTTCTTTTTGTTCTTTGAAATAATTTAAATTGTTCGAAAAAATTATTTTCGCCAATACAAATCAAATTATACAAATATAGCCACGTAAGTAAAGTCTTAGTCCAGGACAATTAGCTGTCCCGAAATATATTATCGGGACATCGAAGTACTATATTTGAAATCGGTTTTGTCTCAGCTAAACTAGGGCATATGGCAACCCTATTACACACCTATTTACCTGCTGAAATTGTATACGTATAAAAATATTATATTAATAATATTCTAAAAAAACTAAAAACAATAAATTTTGTTGTATTTCAAATTTTAAAATAAACAATATTGTCTAAAAGATGTTATATGATCATTAAATGTCACTTAAAATAGTTTGGATTTAGTTTTTATAAAATATGAATGAAATTGGTTTTTTTTTAAATAAAATGTTATTAAAATTTAAGTAATATCTCTGTTGAAATCATACCAGTATTTAAACTATTATTTAAATTAAATTAATGTACAATTTAATGCACAATAATATGCTCAAAATTTTATTAGTATTGTGTATAAGTATTTAAAACATGTTGTTTAATATAAAATTATGTATTTTTTTCAGTTATCATAATGTTACCAATTAGAACATTTCGGACGTGTTATTTATGTCGTACTTTCAAAACCTTTTTATTCAGAAATATGACTGTTGCAGTATCTGAACCAAACCTCATGTCAAAACAACTATATGACATGGCTAAACAGTTAAATGTAAAGAACGAAGCATTAGTCAAAGTCATGAACAATCATCAGGATAAATTAAAATCTTATACTGAATCGCGATGGTTGGAACTATTTCAGTATTTAAAACAATATGACTTTAAATCATCTGATCTTCTTGAAATGATTGATTCAAATCCTGATTTATTAAGTGTAAAGAGAAAAGATTTACATAATTGTATGAATGGATGGACTAGTTTTCAATTTGATGATAAAAAATTAAGACAGTTAATTGTTTCACAGCCTTCGTGTTTGTTATTAGATGAGAAACAAATTCTATCCAGAATACCTAAGCTTTTAGCATTTGTTGGAAAAAAACACAATCGTTTGTTAGAAATGATTTCATATTCCCCTAATGTTTTGTTTGATAATTGGAAAGATCTACATTCTAAATTAGATTATTTATTGTTGAACATGGAACTTGGTCCTACCCAATTTGTGACAACTAGTGCTATGTCCTCCACACTTTTTGAAATAAAATGTAGACATAATTTTTTAGTGAAACTTGGTTTATATAAAAACCGGGACATAAAGAATAATCCAAACTTATTGACTAATAATCCTACGTTAAAGAAAATTATTGAAACAAATGATAAACAGTTTGCTATTAAAGTTGCTGGAGTCACTGCTGAAGAATATATTGTTTTTAAAAGATTATTTAAAAAACAACTAGAGAAAGAAGATGATGATAATTTTGATGAAAATGAATACTTTATTGATGATTGTTAATTATTGTACAAAAAAAGTAGTATATTTTATTATTAAGTTGTGCTGATGTTCTTTTAAATATTTTTGTATGAATCATTCTTAAACTTTTATTAAAAAAAAAAGGCTGAAGATAATAAATGAAAATATAAGTTTTTAATCTTTTAATGTTTTAATGTTTTAGATTGTTATTATTATTGTGCATAATATAGTTAATTTCATTCTTAGATTGTAATGTCAACTTAAACTATATTTTATTATTAATTTTTCAGCAAAAGTAATTACAACAGAGTAACTTTAGACTGTTTAACTAAAATGTATGATTAAAACACAAACCTTTAAAGTTACATAATAATAATCTGTGTAACTGTCCTTCTGGCTACTGTTAGTACATTCTGTACTTATAGAACACAATATCTTATTATACCCATACTCTGTCCATTTCTGAGATATAACAATAAATGTGGAATATTAGTCTTTTATTAATTAATAGCTCTAAAACAATTTTCATAAGAAAACAGTAGTTGGCCAAAAAATATAAAATTAATCACAATCTCACCAACTTACAATGAAAATTGGAGAGATTGTACAAGCCCTGCCCAGTAAAAAATAGATGAAAAAGATAGCTTTTTGCCCTTGTAATTTTAACTGCTAGGGTGAGATTTGACTGTCTGGGAAAGACATCGAGTCTATGAGAGGATGGTTAGAGTGGCAAGGCCTGTAACTTTGAGAGGGCTTGTCGCCTCAGCCTTTAACACAAAATTATTTTATAATCTCATTTGCTGTAGCATAAGATGTACATTTAAATATTCTTATTGTACTAAAATATGTACAAGTAATATGTACATTTTGGCCAAACAAGTGTACCTAAGTAAAAGGGACCTGAAACCAATAAGCCTCGATGAAGGATCCTTTTGAAGGATCTTCAAAAATTTTCACTCTGGGAACATACATGAAATTAATTCAAATGAGATTCTTTTTTTTTAGGATACTTATAAAAAACAAAATAATTTTTTTTTTTATTAAATATAACTTAAAATAATTTGAACTTAAATAATGTTGGTTATTTGCTTCATTATTTTTATTTTTATGATGTTTCATAAAACAATCCACACATGTATACATATCACAATTCTTACACAAAGTACTATATCACAAAGTTGTAATTCTGCAAGCCTAAGTTCAATTACTCAAGCGCTCTATTGATTTTTTTGTAGAAAAATAGTGATCTTTTCATAGCTTCTTACAACTGATACTTCATTTTGGGGCTTGTTAGTAATTGAAAAGGCCTAAGACTACTCCCTATTTGCGCAAATGATCAACAATGCCAAAATTTGTGATATTTTATTATGATCGTTGTTCTTAAATTTATTTCTAACACCTATTCTATAATTTTATCAATATATAATAGAGTAACAACTTTGGCAAATAAATTTATAACTTATCGACCCGGTTTAGAAAATGTAGTTACAAAAATAGAAATTAATATAAATAGGTATATTATTATAGTCAATGTATATTATTTCAAAATAATTTTTCAATTTTTGTCGTATTTCGTATAAGTCCTTTAATTTATGTATGATATCTATTTATTTTATAAATTTCATGACATTCGAATAAACTAATTTATAACAATACTAATACTAACAATTAAATAAATTATTTTTTTGTGAACAATTGTTCGTAAAAATAATTTGGCATAAGTATAGCTAGGGGACCGCAACTACATATTCTGAACGTCTATAGAAATAACAATGTTTTACTTTTTTGGAGATTGCTAATTTTCATTATAAATTCACTTTTATACGCACACACATACCTATATAGCTTTCTTACATACAATGAACACAAAGTTTGGCTATGCCTATGGGATTCTGTAAATATAAATTCGGAGTGCTGTTTCTGATTATATATCATTTTTATTTATTTATAACATTTTAAAGTAATATATCAAGATAAAACAGTTATTTGTCATTTAATTATAATATTTTTAATGTATAATTATTGTCATTTGGTTCGATTATTTAATAATAATATAATTATTTAATATAGATATTTTTTCACCTCAATCATAAAGTCAATATTAAGTAATTCATTAAATACGAACCAGTGATTTCATAAAAAGCGATTTTACAGTGAAAACTCAATTATTTTACTGCATTAGTCGGCCTTTAGTTAGCAAATAACTGAATGTTAGTGCATTTTTTACTGTACTCGTATAATACGGATGAACAAAATATTATTAATTTTGAGTACACAAAAAATTATAATATTAACAATCAAAAAATAAAATAGTAAAAACACAATAGAGTAAGTATAGATTTATACGAATAATACAAATTAGGTACGTTCAATTATAGACGTTATCAGTGGCGGCGCGAAGTTTATTTCCAATGAAGCAATTACGCATATCGAGTACCCATCTCAAGTCAATGTTTTAAATTCCGAGTAAATATTACAATTAACAGGTTCAAACAAAATAATATATAATAATTTTTTTTTCTGAGTGTAAACTATGTATTACATTATACCAGTGGCGGATCTAGGATTTTCTCATGGGGGGGGGGGATATAAAATATTTTTGTACATAATATGTAGGTATATAAGCTTTATTCTACTAAATTTACAATACAAGATTTAATTTTCTTGATGACTGCCATTGCATCTAATACTTCATCGGATTTTACTTGTATTGTCCTATGAACTGACAACATAGCCCATTCAATCGCTTCTACATAAATAGTATGTAGTAATAGGTAAATTAGTAATAATTGGTTACGAAATAATAAAAAAAAAGTTTTTATTTCAATTGAGATGTTGAAAACAATATGTTTATGCAAAACTTTTTTTTAACCCACGGCCCACGGGGGGGGGGATCTATCCCCCATATCCCCCCCCCCCGTAGATCCGCCACTGCATTATACTATCATTCTACAATACCTACCCACGCCATTTTAGTCATGAAGCAGCTGCTTCAATAAAACCCGAATCGCGCCGCCACTGGACGTTATAATAGTTTGATATAATAGGAAATGTAGTTAATGTAATATTGTATGGCTCCTATGGTTTGTTTGAAGATGTTGAACAGGTCGAGGTGGAAGTTGACCCAGAATTACGTGGTGACCCTACTTCAGGTCTCCATAATTTTGCTCGCATTACACCTGCGCTATTAGGACAGTTTTCTTTTGTTCTTGACCATGACAGTGAATGTAGTGAATACGGAGTTCCAAAAGCACCTGGAATCATTATAATAACCAGTATTTAATGTATAATGTAGTTAGGACGTTTTTATTAAATAATATTAAAAACATGAAAATGCATGGCACCATGGTAGTTACTTATCAGAGAACACGAATATAATTTATAATTTGTTAATTGAAATAATATTATAATGGATAGGACGGATGAAGAATGTATACTTCTAATTGAAATGTACAAAGGCATTTTTATAATTAATATAGACTAAGCACTTAAAAAAACAACAAATCTAAAATAAAAATACACGAGTTTACTGGAAAATAGCGTGACCATAACTAAATTTATCAAACCAATAAATTTAAAGCGAATGGTGGAGAGCAAACCCGAACAGTCTCGAATTGTCACGAACACAGTAATGTAAACGGCACGACGTTAGATTAAGCTTTGAGTCGTATACTAACTAATAATTGTTTGTTTTAATTTTGTAAATTGCGACAAAGGTTTCTCTAAATTATGAATAACTTTTTAGTTACAACTAGAATTTTATAGCAAAATCACTCAATTTATGTCGCCTATTAATATATTTTTAGGTAAAGCGTTCGAATATCGGATCCATTAAATATTTTCAATTGTTAAAAGGGGATAATATTTAGTTATCATGACAAATAAGTTCTTCTTTGGTAATATTACAATTATAATTGTAGTTATTATAATGATAGGTAGGAGCAAAGTCAGACATTTTGAATATGGTTACCAATTTCAGGCAAAATTAAGAAAGATAAATGGAAATACCTTCACATATTTAATATGATTGAAATGATTAATGTTTAATAAATGGACCACTCAGACTGTCCATCCACCAACCGGCGAACCGTAAGCGATCATCGTTGCTGTAATGTTCGTTATCGCTAAGCGACGGAACACCAGCGATCTCACGCTCAAGTGAATGGACTAGTCTCATTTCGAGGCCAATGACGACTCCAGATTTGCACCTGGAGGGGACGATGCATACTACAAAATGATCCTGTGAAGTATGATCTTAATTTGTTTCGGATAATTTACTTGTATTTATATAACAAAAGTTCTCTTCGCTTACGATTTTTAATACATCAATGTATTACGTTAGACGTTTTAAACTAACAATTTTTTACATTTGTCATCTACTATAATATTACTTATACAAAATTGAATTAGAATTAAACAAAAATGTAATATTTTCGTATTAATATATCGAGATTTAGATAATAAATTGACTACAGTAAATTTTTTTTAAAAACATGCCATCTTTTGAATAAGTTGTGCACCAAAATATTTCAAATTGTGTATAATTTGTTGCAGACAATATGAAAAAACAACAATTAGCGATCTGGGGAGATTACTCGCATACAAATTGAAAGCAAGAAATACATGTTTGTGTAAACATTTTTTTTTACTTTAAATCATGCAATTTTCTAACTGTACATAATTTATTTTTTAAGTTATTAAAATAGTATACAACAATTGACATACTTAGTAATTTAAGCTATCGAGAGACTGAAATGTTAATTATAAGGTTTTTTTAAAAATAACTAATTGTAATAATTGGTTTGATATTATGAAATAGAAATAATAAAATTGTATTATAATGCTTTCATATTAAATTATAATGATAAATTTGTACACATATAATAATTATTAAAGTGCCAAAATTATTAGTTAATAGTTGTTTGTTTAAAATAAACAAAAAATGTATATATATATATATATATACATATAATAATTATATATTATATTATATTTCATAATAATTTCATAGTAAATATCATTGATTTTAAAGATACACACTCGCACATATATTTATAATCAATGATAATATTAAAATTTAAAATGAACTCCAAACGAGTAGAACATAATGATTTTAAAATGAAATACTAGATACAAATTTAAGTAATTCGGATGACTTTTTATGTTTTATAAATTTAAAGAATTTTTAAACATGTCTCTAACTAGTAACAATAGTTTATTTATTGATGAATAGAAACATTTTCTATATTGCTTACTTTCTAAGCATCAATATTAATTAGAAAAATAACAGAAGAAAATGTTTTAAAATGGGTAGGTAACTTTGCCTAAAACTAAAACAATTTTTTTGGTAAAAATTATTACTATAATATTTTATATACTACTTTTAAATTTACTTTAAATTAAATGTAATTAAATTGAAGTATAAGCCTGTCACGGTCCAGGAAGGGCAACATTATGCCTAGTGCAAATGAAAAAAAAAAATTATCTAACGCTGGTTTTGCACGTGCAAGTTTATTATGATACAATCTTGTACGCCAGTAAACATGTTTCACCAGTAACTGTTTACACAGTTTCGCACAAAATTGTTGTCACTTTATCACGTTCGTCATTCGTCGTTTTTTCGAAGACTATTTTTTTTTAAATTTTTCCCATTTTAATACAGCACAAACAGTACAAATTATTTTAAAACGGAAATAACGTGACTGTCATGAAACACAGATTAAATATCCGATTGCATTTTTCCACAAATGTGCAAACCCAGCTTTAAGTCTTTCTTTTATGTTTTTTTATTAAGACTACGATGTTGTCTTTATAACGTACGATTTTATTGATAGTGAATCAAAGAACTTTATCGATACATCGATATTTTTAACTTTTTATATACGTTGATATCCCTGGGTTAGGTTAAATGTATAGACGAAAATAGTTATTGACGTTATAGGTCAGTTACTAAATATTGTCGTGCCTCTATAAAATTATATAACTCTAAGTCCCATAGCGTTTACCATGTTGTAATGAATAATAAGTAATTATTAATTTATTTATCATTTCAATATCATTGCAATAGTTAGTATTATTCATTTCCTTTTTTAAAAAATTAACATTACCTAAAATAATAGTTATTTATGACAATTCCTTGCTAAATCAGACATTGCCGATGCTAACTGATTATTATATTTTCCGGTAACATATACATCAGAAAATGTCGTATCTACATCAATTGATAGAATCGGTTTAGTGTGTAATAGAAATAAAAAATAAAAATAGAAAATAGAAAAATGTAAAGGGCTCATAAGAAATAAATTTGTCCCGAAGATAGAAAATTGTAGTAATAATAGTTATACAAAAAAATTGGGTCATTACAAAATGTTACCTCCTATGAGTTATCCTAATATGTACGAAGTTTTCAGTGAATTTAAATAAAAGTATATTTAGGTGACAACATTCATATAAAATTATTTTTAACTGTATATCTATATAATGTGAATAATTTTATTAGTTTAAATTGCAATAATTAAAGAATTTAATGTTTTTATTAATATTTAAGTATTCGATGGTTGTTTTAAAACATAAATATATATACAGGGTGGTTCACGGGAATAGGGACAAAAACAAATAGATATAACTCATGATGTTTTAGACGCAAAATTATTTTATTAATATTTTATCATACACAAATAAGTGCCATTTTAAGTTTTGAAAAGAACATCGAGCATATGACGTCCATCTTGTTCGTAGCACGAAGAAAGTCGATCCAACAAATTTGAGTGAACGCGTTGAAGCAAGTTTTCGTCTATTAATGCAATTTCAGTTGTTATTGCATCCTTAAGTTCGTCTAGTGTACGTGGTTTTGACTCATAAACACGTGACTTCAGATAACCCCAAAGGAAAAAATCGCACATCATCAAGTCAGGTGACCTAGGAGGCCAATGCACATCTCCAAAACGTGAAATGAGGCGGCCGGGAAACATCTCGCGTACGACGTTCATTGTGGCGATCGCAGTGTGAGGAGGTGCCCCATCTTGCTGAAACCAGACATTTGACGGGTTGATAATTCGCCTTCTTCTACGCAACTCTGATTTTATAAAGCTATTAAGCATGTCAATGTAACGGGCACTATTGACAGTCATCGTGTTTCCTTGTTCCTCAAAAAAGTAAGGACCAATGATTAATTTTTTTGAAACTGCACACCAAACAGTCACCTTAGGGCTGTGCAACGGTCGTTCGTGGAGGCTTTGAGGGTTTTCTGCAGCATAATAACGGAAATTTTGTTTATTTACAAAACCGTCGAGGTGAAAATGCGCTTCATCACTCATAAATAACAGCATATCGTCATTCACCTCAAATAACGAGAGCATCTCTAATGCGAATTCTGAACGTTGGTGATAATCAGTGGGATTCAACTGTTGAACAATTGTCAACTTATAAGGATGGAAGTTTAACTTACGCTTGACGATGCGTCGAACGGAAGAACGATTAATTTGTAAAGCCTGAGCATGTTTGCGTACCGAACGTCGTGGACTTTGGAGAACAGCGGCTCTTACCCTTTCCGTATTTTCAGGAGTTGTTACTGTACATATAGGACCAGGTGGCTTCTTTTTTGTAATTATTCCCGTTGTTCCAAAAGCAGTAACCCATTTTATAATTGTTTTCCGATCGGGAACCGCACCGTGACGGCCAATGTTAAAATTAATTCTGAATGCACGCTCTACTTTCACTACCGATTCGTTGTTTTTGACAAATGAGTCGTACGCGAACACACGGTGAACGACACTCCAATGCTCCATTATGGAAACTAAATGGCATTATCTAACGGATCGAATGAGACCTTTCCGACTTACAATCAGCCTACTTCAAGAAAAACCCATCTATTTTTAGCCCTATTCCCGTGACCCACCCTGTATATATATATAATTTAATGAATTATCGATTATTAATGGATTGTTACAATATTATAAAGTAATTTTTAAATTTTTGACAGATATTAATTTATGCAAATGAATTAACGAAATGTAATACGAATAATGCATTAGTGAGAAGTATTCATCAACAACGGAACAACGTCCATATATTTCATAAATAATTTTTTTATTAGTTTTAAGACTGCGACTGCGATGGCCATTGGTCTGACAGCGTTTTTTACTTTGTCAAGTTATTTGTACATGTTGGTGCTTAAAATAAGTTTTTTAAATTTATTATACAGATTACATAATGAAATTTAAATACATACATGATTGATATAAGAACACATTATAATAAGGTAAACGATCAACAATTTTACTAGGTTATATCATTGATTATAAATACTATTATTTATTTATTTAATACTAGTATTTATAATCAATGGTTATATGTATCAAATAGCAGATTATTTTTATTGTTTCATATTTAAAAATGATCCTCTATATATTATACAATAGACTTGATTATTAGAATAATTTGTGTTGTGTAAAGTTGACCACTCAGACTGTCCATCCACCAACCGGCGAACCGTAAGCGATCATCGTTGCTGTAATGTTCGTTATCGCTAAGCGACGGAACACCAGCGATCTCACGCTCAAGTGAATGGACTAGTCTCATCATCGTGGCCAATGACGACTCCAGATTTGCACCTGGGGGGACGATGCATACTACAGAAATGATCCTGTGAAGTATGATCTTAATTTGATTAGGATAATTTACTTGTATTTATATAACAAAAGTTCTCTTCGCCTACGATTTTTAATACATCAATGTATTACGTTAGACGTTTTAAACTAACAATTTTTTGCATTTGTTGCTTTTTACCATATTGTTTATGCAATGCTGTTTAAAGATAATATGTAAATATTATAATTAAGTTGGTTTAAAGAAAAATAATTAAATTTAATCATTAACATGTAAAAAGTGTTTATCTACAGCGCCATCTGTTGACATTTACGTCGACTGAAATATTTCAATTTATTAAATTTACTAATTTATTGATTTTAGATTCTGAACGGAGTGAAGAATGTATTGATTTTACAATGATGTGTGTTTTTTTTAGATTCTGAACGGAGTGAAGAATGTATTGATTTTACAATGATGTGTGTTTTTTTTTTTTTTTTTTTTTTTTGTGTCTGTCGACACGTTTTGGGGCAGTAAAAATGCTTCGATTGCCTTATGTAGCAACTTTTCTGAAAGGAAAGTGAATCTATTTGGTACTTTGGGGGGTCAAAAGTTAAAAATTTCCAATATTTTTTAAATGCGACGGGAAAAACCATAAAAAAATTTGGGAAAAACGGGAGTTTTTACGCAAAACCAGTTTTTGACATAATCAAATTTTTTATTTTGCTATAACTCAAAAACTAATCGATGTAAATACTTGAAATTTTCACCAAATGTTTAGATTAGCGTTCTCTATACACCATTAAATTTTCAAAGTATTTTGACTTTTATGAAGCTATTTATAGACAATTGAAATTTTCAATATTTTTAAGTATTTTTTTTTTGAATAACGATAAAATTTTTTTGGCTGCCTAGAAAATCTTGAAAATTTAATACAAGGTTTCTTATAAGTTGTTCCTTAACTGATAAAAAAAAATCTAAAATCGTAAGTCACAATTTTTTTTTATAAGTGCTCAAAGTTACAATTTATACGAAATATGTAAAAATCACGATAATTTGCAAGTTATTTTGTAGATAAAAATTCATAAAATTTTTTCTGTTCATACTTAAGGTTCAAAATTTTAACACGAGGTTATGTATAAGCTACTCTTCAAAAATCTTTAAAAAAATTTCTACCGGAATTAGAGGAAAAAATTTTATGACTGTTTGAAATTTAAATATTTACGAAATTGCATAAAATAGCGATTTATTCTCAAACGATTTTAAATATTTTTTATAATTCAAAAAGTATAAGTCGCAGATTTTTGAAATTTCTACCAGCTGTTAAGATTGGTATTTCCTTTATGTCATATTTTTTTCAAAATATTATATTGATTTTTAAGCCACTTATAGGCATTTAAAATATTCGATTTTTTTACATTTTTTTTTTATAATCGGTGATAAAAAAAATTTGGCTCGTACAAAATACTTGAAAATTTAATAGAAGATTCCACAGAAGTAGTTCTTAAAGTCATTCAAAAATTATTAAAATCCATAGGCACAATTTTTTTTTATAAGCGTTTGAACAGCGAATATTGACAAAAAATTACATGTAAAATATAATATACTGTATAATATTCTAGACTGACAAAGATATCGGTTTTTTTTAAAATGCTCTAACTCAAAAATGAAAAACCGCAACAACTTGAAATTTTCACCAAATCTTTATATTGACGTTCTCTATACATGGTTAAGATTTCAAAGTATTTTGACATATTTTGACTTATTTATAGACAATTTAAATTTTCGATTTTTGTTAAATTTTTGTTTTTAAACATCTATAAAATTTAATTGATTGAGCGAAAACTCTTGAAAATTTTATACTAGGTTTATAATAAGTTAAACTTATCGTAACTAAAAAATATCGGTGATCGGTAAACTCAATTTTTTTTTATAAGCCCTTAATTCTCAAATTTGTATAAAATGTGTAAAAATCACGATAATTTGCAAGTTATTTTGTAGATAAAAATTCATAAAATTTTTTTTGTTCATACTTAAGGTTCAAAATTTTAACACTAGGTTATCTATGAGCTACTCTTCAAAAATCTTTAAAAAAATTTCTACCGGACTAAGAGGAAAAAATTGTATGACTGTTTGAAATTTAAATATTTACGAAATTGCATAAAATAGCGATTTATTCTCAGACGATTTTAAATATTTGTTATAATTCAAAAAGTATAAGTCGCAGATTTTTGAAATTTCTACCAGCTGTTAAGATTGGTATTTCTTTTATGCAATATTTTTTTCAAAATATTATATTGATTTTTAAGCCACTTATAGTCATTTAAAATATTCGATTTTTTTACATTTTATTTTTATAATCGGTGATAAAAAAAATTTGGCTTCTACAAAATACTTGAAAATTTAATCGAAGATTCCACAGAAGTAGTTTTTAAAGTCATTCAAAAATTATTAAAATCCATAGGCACAATTTTTTTTTATAAGCGTTTGAACATCGAATATTGACATAAAATTACATGTAAAATATAATATAATGTAGAATGTTCTAGACTGACAAATGATATCGGTTTTTTTAAAATGCCCTAACTCAAAAACGAAAAACCGCAACAACTTGAAATTATCATTAAATCTTTATATTGACGTTTTCTATACATGGTTAAAATTTCAAAGTATTTTGACATATTTTGACTTATTTATAGACAATTTAAATTTTCGGTTTTTCTAAATTTTTCGTTTAAAAATAAAATATACTTTTTATAATATTTATAAATAACATTGTATTATATTCTAGACTAACATATGAACTCCGTTCAGAATCGTTATTCGTATACAATGATATCTATCATTGCATTCAAATTTAACAAATCCATTATAATAATGACCTATCCTATAAGCGAGGTGCACTCCACCCCTAACCGTACAGCAGAGCGAGGCCCATCCGGTTCTTTTTTTTTTTTTTTTTTTTTTTTTTTTTGTGTCTGTCGACACGTTTTGGGGCAGTAAAAATGCTTCGATTGCCTTATGTAGCAACTTTTCTGAAAGGAAAGTGAATCTATTTGGTACTTTGGGGGGTCAAAAGTTAAAAATTTCCAATATTTTTTAAATGCGACGGGAAAAACCATAAAAAAATTTGGGAAAAACGGGAGTTTTTACGCAAAACCAGTTTTTGACATAATCAAATTTTTTATTTTGCTATAACTCAAAAACTAATCGATGTAAATACTTGAAATTTTCACCAAATGTTTAGATTAGCGTTCTCTATACACCATTTTTTTTTTTTTTTTTTAGTTATTAAAGGATTTTTATTCAATCTGTTACAAAAATAGAACAATAAGAACAATTGATGAATTATAAAGTAAAATAAATAAAAATAAATAACGACAGATTAGTCTGAGTGTAGAGGCCTCCCAGCGGAGGTACTACGACATGAGTAGGACTAAATTAGGCTAGCAGGTCACGACACCACTGTCTTTTAAGTCTTTTAACTGGACTACCTGGGATAGAAGCAGATGAAAGATTAGAGATTAACGGATTCATGTGATGGGCTAGGCGGCTATTGAAACGTTTGTAGTGAGTTTTGGCTAGTTCGGAGACAAATGGAATTTTTAGGTCAGAGTGGAGGGTGTGGTTAGAAACATAGAAGGGTGCTTTTAGAATGGTACGTAGAGTTTTGGATTGGAATCTTTGAATGCGGTTGATGTTGGAAATTTTGGTAGCGCCCCATAGTTGAATCCCATAGGTCCAGATGGGTCTGAGTAGGAGTTTGTAAAGCAGGATCTTATTGAAGAGTTTCATGTGTTTTGATGTTAGAAGTGGACGAAGGAGTCGGAAGCGGTCGTTAAGTGTACGGGTTTTGCTTATTATGTGAGGTTTCCAGGTGAGACGGCGGTCAATAAGTATACCAAGGTAACGTATGCACTGCGCAGGGGAGAGTGGTTGATTATTGAGGTAAAGTGTTGGGCATACACCGTGACGAAGTGCAAAAGTACCGTGGATGGATTTGGTTTCATTCATTTTTACGCCCCATGTTTTGTACCACGATTCAAGGGAGAAGAGATGATCTTGTATGTAGGAGGAGGCTAGAACGGGATCTGGGCTGGTTGCTAGTATGGCTTTGTCGTCAGCAAAATCACCAACTAAGGTATGGGGTGAAGTAGGCTGGTCAGAGATGTAGAGATTGAAGAGTAGGGGAGCAATTACTGCGCCTTGTGGTACGCCTGCTTTTATTTCAGTAGGAGAGGAGAAGGAAGAACCTACACGTACGGAGAAGAACCGATCTTCGAGGTAGGATTTGAGGATCAGATAGTAGTGGCTAGGAAGGATAAGTTTTAATTTATAAAGGAGGCCTGAGTGCCAGACTCTATCAAAAGCTTGGGAGACGTCAAGGAAAGCACCAGTGCAATATAATTTTTCCTCCAGGGCAAATGAAATTTTGTCAACCAGGCGATGAATCTGATGGATCGTTGAGTGACTGTTGCGGAAACCGAATTGAGAATCTGGTAGTATTTTAGCTTCATCAACTATTGGGAGTATTCGTTTGAGAAGAAGTTTTTCGAATAGTTTGGAGAGAGTTGGTAGGAGACTTATAGGCCTATATGAGGAAGGACAGTCAGGGGGCTTTTTTGGTTTTGGAATGAGTATTATAATAGAATATTTCCATAATATAGGAAAGTATGACAAACGAAGCATAGCGTTATAAATTTGTGTTAGAAAAATTATGGTTTTTCTGGGAAGGTGTTTGACCACTTCCTTTGAAATTAAGTCAAATCCAGGAGATTTATTTGGTGAGTTTTTCTTAAGATTAAATTCAACTTCGCTTGGGTAAAAAGCTCTAGGAGGAGGATACATTGGAAGAGGAGAGTTAAGAAAGCTTTCTACTTCTTGGATTTTGGTTGGAGAGATAATATTGTGGTGTGGTTGAAATGTGTTTGATAGGTGATTGGCAAATATGTTGGCTTGAGATTGTTCAGACAGTGCCCAGCTACCATCAGCATAACGAAGGGTAGGGGGAGGGTCTATACACCATTAAATTTTCAAAGTATTTTGACTTTTATGAAGCTATTTATAGACAATTGAAATTTTCAATATTTTTAAGTATTTTTTTTTTGAATAACGATAAAATTTTTTTGGCTGCCTAGAAAATCTTGAAAATTTAATACAAGGTTTCTTATAAGTTGTTCCTTAACTGATAAAAAAAAATCTAAAATCGTAAGTCACAATTTTTTTTTATAAGTGCTCAAAGTTACAATTTATACGAAATATGTAAAAATCACGATAATTTGCAAGTTATTTTGTAGATAAAAATTCATAAAATTTTTTCTGTTCATACTTAAGGTTCAAAATTTTAACACGAGGTTATGTATAAGCTACTCTTCAAAAATCTTTAAAAAAATTTCTACCGGAATTAGAGGAAAAAATTTTATGACTGTTTGAAATTTAAATATTTACGAAATTGCATAAAATAGCGATTTATTCTCAAACGATTTTAAATATTTTTTATAATTCAAAAAGTATAAGTCGCAGATTTTTGAAATTTCTACCAGCTGTTAAGATTGGTATTTCCTTTATGTCATATTTTTTTCAAAATATTATATTGATTTTTAAGCCACTTATAGGCATTTAAAATATTCGATTTTTTTACATTTTTTTTTTATAATCGGTGATAAAAAAAATTTGGCTCGTACAAAATACTTGAAAATTTAATAGAAGATTCCACAGAAGTAGTTCTTAAAGTCATTCAAAAATTATTAAAATCCATAGGCACAATTTTTTTTTATAAGCGTTTGAACAGCGAATATTGACAAAAAATTACATGTAAAATATAATATACTGTATAATATTCTAGACTGACAAAGATATCGGTTTTTTTTAAAATGCTCTAACTCAAAAATGAAAAACCGCAACAACTTGAAATTTTCACCAAATCTTTATATTGACGTTCTCTATACATGGTTAAGATTTCAAAGTATTTTGACATATTTTGACTTATTTATAGACAATTTAAATTTTCGATTTTTGTTAAATTTTTGTTTTTAAACATCTATAAAATTTAATTGATTGAGCGAAAACTCTTGAAAATTTTATACTAGGTTTATAATAAGTTAAACTTATCGTAACTAAAAAATATCGGTGATCGGTAAACTCAATTTTTTTTTATAAGCCCTTAATTCTCAAATTTGTATAAAATGTGTAAAAATCACGATAATTTGCAAGTTATTTTGTAGATAAAAATTCATAAAATTTTTTTTGTTCATACTTAAGGTTCAAAATTTTAACACTAGGTTATCTATGAGCTACTCTTCAAAAATCTTTAAAAAAATTTCTACCGGACTAAGAGGAAAAAATTGTATGACTGTTTGAAATTTAAATATTTACGAAATTGCATAAAATAGCGATTTATTCTCAGACGATTTTAAATATTTGTTATAATTCAAAAAGTATAAGTCGCAGATTTTTGAAATTTCTACCAGCTGTTAAGATTGGTATTTCTTTTATGCAATATTTTTTTCAAAATATTATATTGATTTTTAAGCCACTTATAGTCATTTAAAATATTCGATTTTTTTACATTTTATTTTTATAATCGGTGATAAAAAAAATTTGGCTTCTACAAAATACTTGAAAATTTAATCGAAGATTCCACAGAAGTAGTTTTTAAAGTCATTCAAAAATTATTAAAATCCATAGGCACAATTTTTTTTTATAAGCGTTTGAACATCGAATATTGACATAAAATTACATGTAAAATATAATATAATGTAGAATGTTCTAGACTGACAAATGATATCGGTTTTTTTAAAATGCCCTAACTCAAAAACGAAAAACCGCAACAACTTGAAATTATCATTAAATCTTTATATTGACGTTTTCTATACATGGTTAAAATTTCAAAGTATTTTGACATATTTTGACTTATTTATAGACAATTTAAATTTTCGGTTTTTCTAAATTTTTCGTTTAAAAATAAAATATACTTTTTATAATATTTATAAATAACATTGTATTATATTCTAGACTAACATATGAACTCCGTTCAGAATCGTTATTCGTATACAATGATATCTATCATTGCATTCAAATTTAACAAATCCATTATAATAATGACCTATCCTATAAGCGAGGTGCACTCCACCCCTAACTGTACAGCAGAGCGAGGCCCATCCGGTTCTTTTTTTATTTGTTGTTACATTTTTGAGCCATAGAAAAATACAAACGTTTTGTGCAAGAAAATATTGAACAATGATTCACCATTTCAAAATACATTTACGGATTATTTTACTATAATTTTTTTATAATTAATTATTATAATTTAGTTTTATAGTATTTTGATTGTGTCTGAAACATTTTGTTAATAGACATTTGTTTCAGTTGATGTATTAAAATTGCACATTAATAAAGAAGGTATATTTTACTATTATGCTTTGATTAAATACGATTGTTTTCGTGTATTTTTGAAATTATCAAATTTCAAACAATAATTTTGTTTAGGTATAGCGATTTATTATTTAAATAAAATTAATTTTTATTTCTGCAAAATTAATTTCTTTAGGTGTTACATTTTTTACATACTTTAACTTTATTTTAAATCGAATCATAAAATCAGGTAATCGATAAATGTTTGATAAAACTTTTGTTTTCAAGTAATAATTGTTCTTGGTATATTGCGTGAGTCATTATTTGTTTACAATACTATGAAAATAATTATAACCATACGCATAATGTATTATGACGAATAATCGAGACAGTATTTTTTATTTTAGTTTCGTAAACTATTGAAAGCGTTTAAATTAATAATTGATTAAAATAATTTTATTATTCCATACCTCTGACGATGAATTTCTTCACAGGTTGTTCTTTGACCTGAGCCGGTGGCCTGTGCAGTCGACCGGCGATCGTTGTGAGTTTGGCCACATTCAACGATGTGACACCATTCCCGGTCGGTCCTGTGCCTCTAGTCAACTCGGACAGAAAGTTTATATACCCAATGGCCAGCTTCAGTGTGTCTACTTTGGATAAACGTTTCTCATATGGTAAAGTGGGTATGTGCGCCCGAAGTCCTTCGAACGCTTCGTTAATGCTCTGCATGCGACGTCTCTCACGCAGGTTTGCTGCTTGCCGCTGCTGAGTCTTTTGCCTGTGACATCGGGAACTTTTTTTACGACCCGAACCATCTGAAAAAGTATAATCATTCTGATAAACCCAATTTGTTTGAGTTTAATGAAATAATAGTAATTATAAAATATAGATACAGTGAACAGTGGCGTATTTAAGGAAAATCATGGTCAAAACCGAAAGAAATAAAAATATTTTTATACGATGAATATTGACGGAAATTTAAAGATTATATATCAGAGTATTAAATTTAGTTAAATAAACAATCTTAATGATGATACAACTCAACTAATGTATACCCAATTTACTTTTTCACCACAAGTGAATACTTCAAATAGTGGTTTATAGTTTGTATGCTATAACATAATTTTGTTTCACACATGATATTTAATTAGTAAATTATATTAAAATTAAATATTATTTGTTAGTAATAAAAGATGGAATCTATGCCAGGAGGTCATTTTATTTATCATACTAATTTTACCATTAAAAAATATGTCACTAAATATCATATAAAATGTATAGTTAAATTTTTTTACGTTCTGAATCAAGCGTGATCAACTTAAAATAGTAACAGATTTTAATAGTTGAACTCATAACAAAATTTGTATACATTTGTAATATATTTAATATATTAAAATAATAAATATTTGCTAATATCTGTGATACTACTCAAAATGAATTAAATCGTATTATAAACCTGGGTAAATACAAAAATTAATTTTAATAATCATATTAAATCATCTTTATATAAATTACTACAATTTTATTTCTACGCTATTAATATATTTTTATTACCCTTAAACCTATATTTTATAGTTGTTATAACCTTATTAATTCATAATAAATTATAATTTTAAAAATTATACTATTTAAAAATCACGTATATATCCATATATATCTAGTATGAGAAACCTGCCAAAAAAAGGATTGAAAACTTATTCTAAAGAAGTTTGAAACTTGATAAGAAGAAACTTAATACAACCTCCTGATTATAATTTAGACATCGAAAAAAATATTAGTGATTCTAGTACAAATTCTGAATATAATTGCATTGCAGATAATAAATTGTGCAGTAGCAAATTGTAATTTATTTGAAAAAAACTTTTTTGTTAAAATTTTTTCTTCTTCTGTAGGTACGTTATAATTCTTATATTAGTATTATATTAGTAATAAAATAATCACTCTGTTTGTGTATAACTTGTTCTAAAATTAAATTAAATTTGCAATTTTAATGAATATTAGTGATGTTAACTCACCTTGAAATGTTATTTAGGTTTTGAACACGATTTTCCTTAAATACGCCACTGTGCAGCGGGTAAACTAGTATTCATACATCATGTTTTTATTTTTAAAATTTTGTTTTATTAATCACTTCAACGAAAATTATTTTCAATAATTATTATTATAAATCCACAAGAAATAAGTTACACGTACTATTTTTTGAATTAATCTAATATAATAATAAAGAAACAAGAAAAACATATTTTTAGAAGAAAAAAAAATTCATACACTCATTTTTGTTATAAAAAAACCCAGATAATTCTTAATTTCCTTACGTTTTATTTGCATTTAACGACACAGATAAATTAAAAATAGTTAATAAGTAAAATGAATGCTATATCGAACATAAATGAAAAATGTTTTTGTATTATTATTGTTAAGATGGTCGAAAGTCAGCAGAGTTAAACATAGTTGCTAAGAATAGAATTGTAACTTTATTCAAAACAGTTTTTAGTTACCGTACAATAGGAAAATAATTTATATTATCTCATGGGATTGTCCAATACATTTTAAGACACAATTTAAGACCGGATCAACTGATAATTTGAAACATTCTGGTAAGCCTAAGAAGATTTCAGTAAGAGACACGCGTGAACTGTTTGACAAGCTTCACAAAATCCAATTATTAGTGTTCACGAACTCGCAGAAAATATGGCTTTATATTTTAAAACATTAGATACACCACAGAAAATACGAAACTGTCTTCATAAAGTTGGATATAAAGGTAGAACGGCAAGATAAAACCTCTTATAAATAAAATTAATAGACAAAGGAGACTAGACTCGTCAATTTGTAATTAACCCATCAGTGTTTTTGGAAAAATATAATTTTTTAGATGAAAGTAATTTCAATATTTTTGGATCTGACAGCCGAAAATTTGTTTGGAGAAAATCTAATTAGGAGTTAAAAAAAGAATATTTTACCAACAGTATAACACGAAAGTGGACTTGTCATGGTATGGGGTTGTATGAGTGCTTTAAGTGTATATTAACTGGTTGTAATAGAAGGAATTATGAATTCTGAGAAGTATATAGACATACTATAATACAACGTATACGCCATAATTTGAACCCAAAACATACGGCGAAACGAACAAAAGAATGGTTACTCTATAATACACGAAATATGTTTAATAGGTACACTTCCCCAGTCTCCCGATGTAAGCCTAATAGAAAACTTATGGGCTAATTTAAGAAGAAAAGTTCAGAAGTTAAAATGTTCATTTAGAGAAGGACTCGTAACAAATTTGAAAAAATCATAAACAGAAATTACCCCTCAAGAAAATTTAAGCCTTGTAGAATCCATGCCAAGGAAACTTCAGGTTATAATTAATGCAAATGGATAGGACACAAAATATTAAAAAAATAATGGATACAAAATCATAATATTTTGTATGTATAAAAATATATTTTTCGACACATCGTGAAAAAAGTGCAGTGTATGAATACTTTTTTTGATTCTAAAAATAAATTTTTCTGGTTAATTTAATATTATATTGTACCAATTAATAAAATAACATATCTATATTGTTGTAAATCGAAAAAATATAGTTATTAATGAAGTAAACTGTCATTTAAGTGGTTAAATAAAATTAAAAAACACATAATGTATGACTACTTTTTACCCACTTTTACCAAATTGAAGAGTTACAAACAGGAAGATAAAGTCATTAATAGACGGTACCTCATAAAATATTAAATTAAAATCAAGAACAGCAATAATCATGATAACTATGGACTGAGTGGAGGTAAATGGTTTCCGCAACAATGACCTAAATGGTCTGTAAACTTCAATGTAGAAGAAGGATAATAATGACAAAGCTTTAAGTTTGGAAGATCAATAGAGCAATACCATTCATCCAACCTTATATTCTGCCTGACCTAAGAATTTCGTCCTTTTAAAGACTTGTAATTTCATTTTTATTTTTATTTTATTTTATTTTTGTTCCTTATACCGATTATACGGCTATCCGAGGAACCATGTAGTGAAGGACTAAAAATCGTTCTTGATTACCGATTCACATTTGGCGTACGTAACTAATTTAATAAGGTTTAAACGAATCAATACGTTGATTTCGTGTGCTCGTGTGCGGAATAGGAATCAGACTTGTACTACATTATCTGTATTGTGTATCTGTATCTGTATTGTGCTATATTTTATACACGTATAAGTTATAAAAGCACCCAGATACATTGAGGAGCAGTATTTGATTTTCTCAATGTCGATCCGAAACCCTAAGCGTCAGAGAATACACAACAAAACGAGTCTTATGCCCCTAACGTACGGTCTATATGCATCGAACCGTCGCCGGATCGGCTCGCATATGAATCTCGATGAATTCTGGCTCATATGAGATCGACTGTAATGATAAAGTGGATACGAGTCATTCAAAATAGTGGTCGAACTCTTTCAAATACTTCCCCGTAACGAAACGTATTATAATAATATTTGTATCACCTAGAAATAATTAAAAATGCAATAGTACAAAGTCATAGGAACTGCCTAGAAGAAGACGTGTAAAACCGTTTTTGTAGTATAATGAATTTTAGTGACGAAGGGAGCTTATGTCAACGATGGCCAAATAGTTATCGCATATAATATTCCGGGTATACGTTTGGGTATATTTCACATGGGAGAGGGTTAAACAAAATTCGGACGGGGATCTCATGTATATACATATAGTCCTTCCTTCATTCTACACATATGGTAACTATACTTCTACATACCTACACATTTCGTGACATTAAAAATGTTGAAAAACGATGAACCTAAATGATATGGCTTACCGCAATTGCCGGAATCGCAGTCGCTGTTCAGCGAGCTAGTCCCGTCGGACTCGGAACCGGACGAGTACTCGTACAGAAAATAGTCCCTGGCATACGGTGGCGCGTGATGGAAATGGTGAGCCGCATTGTGGTGATGATGGAGTTGATAGTGGTGATGATGGTGGTCCATAGCTACGAATCAAACGGCCGATGCACGAGAGCAGATATCGCGGCGTACGTCAAGTCGCTCCCAACATGTAACCGGCGAAGGTCGCGTGGAGGTGATGCCCACGACAGAGTCGGGATGTACGACACCGTAGACACCGGTGGGCAAATGTACACTTTGTAATACTTGGTAAGTACACAATGTTAACGTAGTAATAAGTAGCTGCAGGTCCGTTGGTTGACGAGCTACGGCCACCGGGATACTGATGCGGCCGAAACCTGGCGCGAGCGAAAACACACTTTCACACACATAGACACACACATATACACATAGACACATACATATACACATAGACACACACACATAAACGCGCACACACCCCTCAAGCGCTTGCGCACATGCTTCCGATAGTGGACGTATGACGTTCACACGCCTCCGAAGGGACGGCGTCGCGAGACCACGCCTCGTCCTGTCGTCCCTGTAATAGACCTCATTCGTATACCGGTGTGCTCACGCACTCTGCGCAAGTTCGAAAACCAGGATCGGTGCTAGCTATACCTAGCAAGGTTTTCGAGAAACTTTCGACAAAGCACATGTAATAATACGGATAGGAAAGCCAGACTTCAATCGATCCTCCCCGTCGTATTTTGTGTAATTTTTTCAGAGGAATGAACAATGATCATTGAAAAATAAAAATACCGTTTAATTAATAACCAGATGGTTCAATATTTTCGTATTCAAATTATTTGATAAAAACCAATAACCCAGATAACAATTTTATAACATAAATATTTTCATCATAATTCAACTACATTCAATTTTAACAAAAATTTTAATACACTATTCTGATGACCACAAAAAAGAAATATTAAATTTAAAACATTCTTTGAATTGTTAAATTTATTTAATTTGAAATATTTCGAATTATATTTCAAATATGTCCTAAATCAAGTTAATATATTAGTATATTAGTATACTATATGTTTTAAATTGTATTTGTAAATCTATTGAAAAACTATTATTAGTGAATATTGATATGCAATGATATCATATGAAATATATTCAGATGTGGAAATACTAAAAACAAATTGTGGATGGTAATACTTATTTTTTAAACAAATTTTGTACTGCAACAACTTTCCAATTGTAAATTTGGTACAAATGAACAAAAAGAATAAATTGTTACACTGTTGAATAATTTCAATCAAGTTTCAACTGTATATTTTTAAAATATGCAGTTTAGGTTTGTAAATTATTCAGAGTATTCAATTAATACATAATATAAATAACAAACCTTTTTAACAATAGAGGATATGTTCGGTAAAACGCGCATTAATCAGTCACTGCGAATAATAAGACACTACTGAAGTCACACTTATGTGTTTAATAAACAAATCCATCAATGTGAATAGGAAGTTGTGAAAATTATCTAATTAATTATATTTTATTACAATAACTATCATATTGGCATTATACCTAACCATAGAAGTTTTCCTTCATTTTAAGATTTATACGTTAGTTATAACTATGAAATCAATTATTGGATTTTCAATCTCAATACTTTAAAATATTCATGACAACTTATTTCATAGAATGTCTTTTTTCAAAGGTATAGAAATGAAAAGTCCAACAGTTAATGTTCTAATAAGATTAAAGAAAGAAATTGCGAATTTGATGATACAATTTTCATGTGGTTTCCTAATATGAAATGACAAGGAAACAAAAAATTTTGAAAAAAATTAATATTTATAGAGATATATCCATCGATAAAACATGCCAAGTCACTCTTTATATATAAGGAAAAATAAGCAATAGGTACTTTATATGACATTATTATTACAATATGCAGCATAAGAGCTATTAAGAATTATTAAAATAATTAATATTTTGAACAGAACTATAGATATTATAATATATTTTATGCTAAATTAAGCAATTATATTTTTTTTTAGCGTGTGTGAGGCATAAAATAGATTTGCAATTTAGCTATTACCTAGACGTATTTTAAATGAATATTTTACAGTATTTCAGATTTTTAGGACTATCGACCATATAAATATTATTTATTAACTATTGTTTTACAATTTTTTAGTTTAATTGTATACATAGCTGATCTTATGTTTGTATATTTAACAAGTGGATTACATAACATTATAGAAAGAGTAAGGAGGTCTACAAACAGAACATTGAAAGCAATAAATTATTAATATGATTTTAGATTGTCTTTGTTACCAAATATGAATAAGAAATAAGTAGGAAGTGTATAATTAAAATGAAAATGGACTATATTTAATCAATGTATTGATTAGCATTATGTTTCAATTAACCTTACAAATTTCGAAAGATACGTTTTAAAAATCTTAACTTTGCAAAAGCTTTATTTTCAGTATAATAATATCCATCTTATATGAACATTGAAGGAAATTCTGAAATCAAATTTTACTCTAAAATTACATCGATATTCTTTTTAATGAAAATTTAAGAGTTGAACATTTATTTAAATTAAAATACATAGCATTTTTTTGACAACATTTACAAGCACAATTTATAAACAATTTATAGTTTTATACATATTTTGTGTCACTATAATACATCTTTATAAATTTTTGCATCATTGAATAATAACATAGAATTAGAAATTCAAATATTTAAGATACCTACTAAGTAAAATAAGAGATAAATAATCTCCTTAAAGAACACAAAAAGAGGTTAAGGTGTAATAGATTTGTTTAGAAAAATATTTTTAATTTTTAATTTTTTGTAAAAGACACGATAAAAAAAATGAAACGAAAAACCAAGTTGTTTAGTGAAACGGTAAATTAAGTATCCATCTATAGATTGATAATTTAAGATTGTAATAACAAAAGTTTTCTTTATATTTGTATAAATTACATCTGTTTGTTGATGATTATTAAAAAAATCTAAAACTTCATGTTTGCACATACTTACGTACATGTGTTACTTTTAATTTATTCTATCTAAGACTATGTTGGTTAATTAATAACAATTGCTAAAATTGATTGCATGTAGGTGTAATGATTTTGCTGACTAATTGTATACATCATTTGGGAATAATTAACAGTTTAAACATTAGATACTAATTATTTATTGATTTTTTAGAACATTTATGTTCCGAATGATAATTTCTTTAAATTTGAAAATAATACCTGAAGATAAAGATTTATTGAACATGAAAGTAATAATTGAAATAAGTATGAAATCACATTATTTTAAAAATATTAAAAAAATTCATCAGAGCATGTTCCTTTTTTATGTCAAGTATTAATCGCGTAATACGTACGCTTTCTAAATTACATACAGTATTATTATAACCAAAACGCCTATTAGATAAAAAATGTATTAAAAATATATAAATATAATATAATTAAATATAAATAGAATTATGTTTAAGAATTTTATATTTGTAAAATTTAAGAACTACATTCATCAGAGTGACGAGTTTAACATCGAACTCTCTATATCTAATGCCATACTATACAATTTGTGTGCTCACTAACAGGTGCTATCTTTCCCAGAGGGGTAACTGAGGACAAATCAATGATTTGCTTGCTGTTTTCAAACGTTTCGTTACGTTTTAAGAAACACTGTTCATATACACGTAGTTTGTTATGTTTTTGATGATTTATAGAAGTAAAAAAAATAATAATATAGAAATTTAATCAAAAACTAGAAGGTTGCTTAAAAATTAAATAACTAAATTATGGAATGAATCATTTTCAAATGATTTAATAATATCATACGAAAATTGGTTAAATATTTTAGATTAAAAACCATCTACGTTTAAATAAATATATTACCTAGATAAATGTCTGTTTTTCCAACTATGAAACCTTATAAAATCATATCTTCTAATTAAAATAAGTAAACTATATAATACAAAAATTAAAATAATTTAATTTTCTTTATATTTTCATTTTTGATGATAATTTTAAAATACATCTACAAGACTACATTAAGCATATGAATGACACTTGTTTTTATAACACTTATAACCACAGAAAATATGAAGTTTAAACAACTATTTCTAATAATGTTTGTATACAATAAATTATTTATTAATTTAAAACAATAATTATCTCAAACTCTAATATTAATAAAAATAATCAACTATTCCGCCAAATTTCAAATATCAATAAAAGAAAATTAGCATAGCCATAACTTCTGAAATTAACGATAGTTCTTATTTTATTTATTTTTCCTTGTACTTCAGTATAATTTAATGAAAACAATTGAAAAAATAAATTTACAAAATAATTTTTAGCCAAGAAAACATTTTTAATTTACCTTATGAAAGTTTGATTACAGAAAATTATTTTGAAAATACCATTGTCAAATTAATAAATTTGTATTTCCTGATTCACTCATAATCTAAAATATGTGTTTTATAACTTAACTGTTAGAAAGTAAATGATATATTAATTATTCCAAAAAACAATAATTAATATAAAAATAATTATATTAAAATAATAATAAATATCTATTTCTATATACAGATAATTAAATGGATACGCGTGTGTATTTAAATTAGTAAAATATTGTAAAAGAACATTTGTAATAAAATAAAAAGCTATATTATTAAGTAATAAGCATAGATACGGTTGTTAGGATCAATCTTAATTAACTTATTACCTATTAAAAATAATTAAATAAATAAATAGATAAATAATTAAATTAATTAATATGAGATAAATTATTAAAGTAATTTTTCAAATCATGAAAGTGTAATAAGCAATAGTGATTACAATTATATACTATAAATACAATTATTTTTAAATAGTACGAAATACTTGCATTGTTTCCAAATTTGTAATATAAAGTATATTTAAAAAAAATGTAATACTTGGTTGGTATGAAAGTGTATTGTTATTTTTAAATGATGAACTTGATAAGTAGGTTACGAATTACTAAACATTATTATTTTATTTAAACTGCCCCACGTGCAGCCTATTGAGACACGTGCCGAGCCACGTGTAAGCACTTGTACAAGATACCCTTTCAATATTCACACTTTACGCCTATTAAATAACATAAATAACGTTTTGCACATAGGTTTATAATATATATATATATATATTATAACTTTATTTAAAAAATTTTTTAATTTAAATTAACATTAAGTATGTATGCAGATATGTGTACATTTATTTGGCATGTGACACGTGAAAAAAGAAGCCACCCATAGCGACACTTTATAAAAGAAATTATAATAAGTAAAAATGTTTTATATATAGATACGAGTATAAAACAGCATGTCATTTTTTCGGTAACGTGGTATTATATTTCTATACAGGAGTTTGTTTTGTAAATATTTCCTTACTATAATTATTAATTTTTAAGTAAACTACAACTAACCATGTTAATAAAGATATATTATGTTATTGTTATTTCAGCCGTAATATCTTCTCTCCTTATAAATTCATCGTTGACTAATGTATCGCATCTATTAAGTTATTGAAAATTGAAACTAGTGTGGAACATAACACTATTATCTTAAAGATAACTTCAATAATTTAAATTTTATTTAAAAAAATTAATAATTGTAAAATAAAATATACAATATTTTTAAAAAAAAATTTTGTTTATAGATATAATAAGATAATATGAATTTATAATTTATCAGTATTTAAGAGGGGTTTTTTTCTCTTCTGATTCCATTTAGTGCAATGTTTTTAATTTTTATATCACCTTAAGTATAAAATATAATTTTATACAGCCATAAAGCACTCTTTAGGAACACTGAGAAGTTTAAATTAAAATACAGTAAAATATATCAATAACTATAGTCTACGTCCATCCAAAAAACTGTGTATTGTATAAAAATAACACTACATATTATAATGTGTAATCAAAATATTGTATCATGATTAATATCTATAACAGAAAGAGAACAATAATGAGAAATGAGTATTCGATTCTATGAAAAGTTAAGCGATTTTTTTTTTTTAAAGAGAATTATCACTACTTTTAATTGAAATATATTCAGTTATAAATCCTAAAGAGTAATGGGAGTTTTAATCTTTTGGGTGATTGCATATACGTTCTAAAAACAAATCGAAATTCAACAGAGAGTGTTCTCAGATAGTATTTGCGATTTGAGTGATCCTGATGCCGGATTATGTAAACTTAAACCCTTAAAAAAGTATGAGTGGGAGATGTGTAGTATGCAGTATATGTATATATGTATTGGAGTATGTATACATAAATATATATATATATATATGAGTAAGTGAAAGTGTGTGGGTGTGACGTAAGCTTAGACAGCTGCAATATTATTGTGTCCTAGGCGATTCGTGCAAAGGGTCTACCCTATTTATTTTAGTGAGTGTATACATATATACATACATGGTAACACATACATACACACACACACACACACACACACTATATATATATATATTATACTACACCTTGCTGCATCGTTCCCCTTTTCGCGGTATGAACAATACTCTGGATAATACGACCTCAATTTGAACTTGATGTTCAATGTATACACCAATTGACCCTTTTTTAATAGTGTTTTGAGGGTGAGTTTGAGGGAACTGTAGAGCACCGTTTGATATAGTTGCCAATATTTAAATAATTATCGAGTGTTTTTTTTCTATAGACTAATTTTGTCGAAATGACAAGGTGTTTGTATCACCCTCGATAATGATAACACGCAACCAATCGTCAATACAAAACAACCCTCTAAACCAAGGTATTATTATTATTATTATAAGAACTTTTGCCGAAACTAACACAGCATGCATTGGATATTGAACTATTCGATCATGATCCATATTTTGTGTTTCTGGTTCATATAATCTATTATATATATAATAATTCATATAATCACATATAGATTACAACGTAAAATTAACTCTCAAAAATAATAAAATATACATTGATGTTGACTAACAATGAAGTGATTCAAGGAGGAGTATGAATAATGGTGAATTCTATTATTCTACAAAGCAATTATAATAAATTAAATTTATATATAAATTATAATAATCATAAAAATGTTGTGTATATTGTAAACTGTAAAATCATAAAAAGTGTTATTTTTTAAAAAATACAAAAAATACCAATTGTTGATGTGTTTCATACATTTAGCAGATATTTTGAAAGTATTAATTATCTTTAAACCAAATTATATTAATATAAAAATAAATAAATAAAAGTCTAGCCTAGGAGTAGTAGTTATATTTGTATGGTAGTAAGTTTTTACACTTATAATCTTTACTTACTTTACAAACTTCTACAAATATAATAATACTTCTAGGTAACTTTTATTAATTTATTTATTTATTTATATACATAAACTAATTTGTTAATATGTATATATTAATTTACAAGTATTAAATATTTAATAATTTTTAATTTCAGTTTTATTTTTTAATATTTTATTATATTAATTATAATTCCTAAACTTTTACTATAAGTTAAAATTGAAATATCATTATCATAACTATATAAATGAAAGGTATAATAGTATTATGTAGTATATTTAAAAAAATTTAAGTCAACATTTATCAAAAGTTATTATAAAATGTTTCTATTTTCTCAGTTTAAAAATAAAGTTTGTTATCTATGCAATCCTCTCTAACGTACCCTACTACTAGTTTATGACCAACGTTTATATCTTTTTAAACTAATGTATTTTATTTACTGTATGTTTTCTCCATTTTTTTCGTGCCAAACCTAATGATCGTATTTAATTTATTTGCTTTGATATCATCCTTCTAAATTAATAATTTTCGACTCTCTTACGTTCCCAAATTATTTCAATCTGTCGATTCTCTTATAAAATATATTAAAATAATAAGCTTTTAATTTAAAACGTTTTAAGTCATTTTTTTCATTCGATTGTACTTAATTAAAGAAAAAAAATGTTAAGAAGTGAATTGTATCTTATTACATACAACTATTTATAAATGAGGGTAACTGCATTATTTAGAAATATGATGACTAATATTAATTTACATAGTAGTGTACACTTACATAGAAAAAAAAATAAAACAAAATATTCGTATTAATTATAATCACGTATATAGTATTCTAATCTATCTTATGTAATAATTATAATTAAACCTTTTCATTATCATTATCAGCAAAAAAGGTAAAATAATATTTTCTATCATCAAAAAATGTGTTGTATAAGTACTCGCAATATAAGTAATTTATAAATTTATTATGAAAAATGAAAATCTGTTTTGATTAGTAGAAACATTATAAAGGATAATTTAATTGGAAAATAATATATTTTCGAAGTAATTATTTATTTATAACATAATAATCTTCAATATAAAATAAACAATATTCGGCCTATTTTATTTATAATTTTATGAGTTTTTCATTCTTAAAACTTACGTTTGTAAAAATAAATCCGAACAATTTAATAACACCGTAAGCAGTAGTCGCAAAGGTGTCACACAAGGAAGCAATTTGTAGCGTCTGAAATATCGATATTTGGAGTTTTACACTTAGATTTGATTAATTAATTATAGAATTGAACAGTTATACAATTTTAAAATTCCGTATTTTTTAATATGAGTAAAATACTACGTACGTTCAATATGAGTACGTAATGTGATTTTTGATTGTAATAAAAACTTAAAATTCACAATTCTGAATAATATGAACTTATAAATAAGAATTTCATATATTTTATGTCTGTATAACTAATAGTTTATTTTTGACAAACCATTTTAGTATTGAATTTAATTCCCAAACATTGGGAGTTATTTGGTGGGAGAGGGGGTGAAACCCATATGGATCTGTGTATTCCGGATAACTACTGATGCTATAATAAAATTTCATCACCGAATCTATAAGAGAAATTTGAAATTGAACCTAAAAAGATGGAAAATTTCAGTTTTTATTATTTAATATCATCTATATAATTTTGAAATGTATACATTATAATCTAACGAATGAATCAAGCTTTTTTTTGTAGTATTTTTTTTTTTTTTTTAATCTTTCTAATAACGCTATAAATTATTTTATTTCATTTTTTCTAATAAATCTATAATGACTCCATAATGTTCTGATAATACAAGTTTAATAGCATATTTTTCAATGTAAGAACCTACACAATAAATATAATGTTATTTATGTCACCTACATTTTTATGTATTAATTATTATGTATTTTCAATTGTTTGATACGATAACGACAAATTGAGATTATACTTTATAACTAGGATAATTTTTAGAAATTTATTTTATTTTATCGCATGATATTTATTTATTTTTACTGAATCAAATTACCTCAGAAAACACCTATATAAGATCCATTGCTGAGTACAATCACGTAGTTAGTAGAGTTAAATCGACAAATTTAACACATATACTTTTCAATTTTCGCCGTCAAATTAAGGTAGTATATTAATAAGTGGTGCTTGAGTCTCAATTATATAATAAATTATTATTTTTATATAGAAAAAAATTATTATTTATTTATTTTTTTTTTGATTTTCAGAAAAAAAAATATAAAATGTCAAAAGTAATTATCACATGCTTTCTTGTAAACTTGCTGATTAACTTGTGTTTTAGCAGCTACAATAAAAGAAATTAAAAAAATGGACGATTTAACCACTCATCATGTACCTCATTATAAGGAAAAGGTTAGATCTAGAAAGCCAAATACAGCAAATGCAAGGTTATATATACCGCTCATCAAAAATATCATAGCTGATCCAAAGAAATTTGGTAATTATAACCTTTACTAAAAAAATTAAACGTCGATAAATCACTGAGTCTCTTCTGTATTGCCATTGATTTTAGAATATAATAATTAATTATATAATATTAATTATTCCTAAAATCAATGGTATTGCTGTACAAATCATATATTGATTATCATCCTATCAGTACTTATTAATATTACTTGTATAGGTCACACAACTAATTTTGTAAATATTATTAATTCTTATTAATTAAATTAAAATAAAAAAAAATAATTGAAATATTTATTATGATATCAATAGAATGTGTTTAATTTTTAGGCTCGCTAATTAGTACGACAGTTTGTACCTCCGAGGATAATGCCTACTCAAAAATATTAAACGGTTCTATGAAGATTTTAATTGAATCATTGATTACTAAACAAAAGAAACGATTAACTGATATACACATTCCTCAACTGCCACATTTAAAAAACATCCACAATGATAAAATAGAGTGAGTTAATTTTTTTTTTTAGAGTTTGAATTACTTAAGTGAAAATATACAGACATAAAAGTGTAAAAAACTGGAAATGTTTACTTTTTAATAACTGATAAATAAACTTTTATTGCAATCATACTTTAATAGTATTTCAGATTTAACATTCAAAAAATCTTCACTCAAAGGTATAGAAAACCTAGTTATATCAAAATTTGACTATAATGTATGTACGTTATCTTTTGAAATTGAAATAATTATACCAAAATTAGAAATTACCAGCACATATACTTTGAATGGAAACATCAATGGATCTTCTATTTTCGGTGATGGTGAAATAATGTAAGTTAAAACATATTTATAACATATTTATTCAGAAAGCAAAGAATTTTAAAGCTATGAAAATACAATAAGTTATAATTTTTTTATTATGTTATAAAAACATAGTAAAAAAAAAATTAAAAACTTGAAAAGTAGATGAGTAGCAATTATGTGGAATTTAAATGAGTGGGATTAGTAGATACACGAACATTTTATAAAGTAGTTCTTACCGCTCATCTGAATTTTAAGTTATTAGTGGTTCAACATCTTTAAACAAATAAATTGTACAAAAATATTTTGTTTTATACATATTAAAAACATATGTTACCCTTTAAAAAGGTAAAACTTCAAAGTTATTTTATTTATACTTTTATACTTTTATTTATAAATTATTTTGCGAAAAATATTAAAAATTATTGTTTTAAATTATAAAAAAAGTTTTGTCCAAATTTCTAATGTGACATAAAAAACAAATACATAATATTATTACTTACTATACACATATACAGTGGAACTTCGATAACTCGAATCGGTATGGGGCGAAAAAAAAATTCGAGTTATCGAAAATTCAACTCATGGAAAACCTCGATAACTCGAATCGGCAAAGAATTTCGAATTATCGAAAATATTTTTTTTTCATTTAAAAACACAAATACATATATACTTAATTTTATAATTTTATTAATCATGTACGTATTTACTAATAAATGTATACTACATGTAGGTATGTTTAATACAATGTATTTTGTATTAAAATTAAAAAAAATATATTCTATAAAAAAGTATTAAGTAATAAATATGTATGTATGTATATAAATATACTATAATAATATAAATATAATATGTGTATAAATAGTTTGTAAAAAAAGAAAATACAATGTAATGAATAAAGTAGAACTATTTTTAAAAAAAATCAGATATTTTTGATTGTTTTTTATTGTTTGACCTATCTGTAAAGTTTTCAATAATGTTTAGCGCGGAAAAAATCTCATTTCCAATTTCTATTTGTTCTTAATGTTCTAAATGTACTTACGGACAACCTGTAAACTATCTAATGCCTGGGCAAGAGTAGTTATAGGCAATTCCTCATCGTCATCAATATCCGATTCCTCCCCACTTGAGTCGTTGAGCATTTCTTGGAATTTCAAATCGTTCAGTATTTCATCATCAGTAGGATAATATGTTGTTATAACATCAGAGTCCACCTCAACAAAATATTGGAATTCAAATGTATTAGTCTCGGAAAAAGCTGCTGGTATCGACCCAGCATTATTACTAATACAGATTATTGTTATTTATAATAATACACTTAGCTATTTGACCTTCGAGTTATCAAGGTATGTACGTGTTATATGTACATACATATATTATTATATAAATTCGAGTTATAAGCCAAAATTCTACTAAAAAAATTTCGACTTAAAGAGAAATTCGAGTAAGCGAAATTCGAATTATCGAGAAAATTTATCACACATATCATATATTGTAAGGCCGGGGCCAAGGCATTCCTTTGAATTATCGAAAATTCGACTCATAAAGGTTCGAGTTATCGAGGTTCCACTGTAATTAGTTTATTATTTTGATTTTTAGTGTGACTTTCGATATGGTGAAATTAAACGAGCAATCAACCATGGGTTGCAATTTAATCGCATTTATGGATGATGTATGCGAACTAAGTTATAAGAATAAGACGACGAACTTGACGAATCAAAAAGTGACGGTAATAATAATAATAATAAACTTCAACTTAATTAATATTATTATGATCAATAAACAAATTATGAACGTTCAATGGTTATTAATAATAACCATTGCGCGTTCATTATTGATTTAAATAATAATAACTTATTATTTATCAAGATTTAGCGTGTTGGTGACAAATTTGATATGTTCTATTTCTAAGACATTCAAACTGATAATCAATTCCATTAGTATTTTCTTGATTCATCATAATTTTTATAGGACATTTAATAACAATATTAACTATTAGGTTAATAATTTCATATGAGTTGAGAGAAAAATCGTAAATTACTTTTTAATAATTATGAAACCTATAATATAGAAAACAGTTTTCCTAATAAGTCCAGTCTTCGAGTTGGAAATATATACTTCAATCCATCTACTTCAAATTAATAAAAGTTATAACTGATAAACAGTAAATATTATTGAGTAAAATTAATGTTAATATTAATGTAAATGTTTTGATTTGATTTCTTTTATTCGTTATGGATATGAAAAAATTAACATAAAATTAAGATTTTTTTGATTAGTATTTTTTTTAAATTATAATTTTAGTAATTTTTATAATATTAATTCTAATCAACAGGTACACATGGCCAATATAAAGTATAAAGATTTAAGTGAATTACAAATTAATGATCAAATCAATAAGTACATAAACAACTATAATAAATCCAATAAAATGGGTTGGATGGAGAAAACAGTAAAATTGGTGAAGAGTTATATGAAAAAAAATATGAAACATTTTAATACTGCGTCGTTACTTGAATATCTATACAACGTAATTCATCTTGGCTGAATAAAAACATATTTTTTTTACTTCATTCAAAATACTGCTGTAATCATTATGTTTATACCTTAAATACTATATTATTGTTTTTTTTTTTTTTTTTAAACAATGTGTACCAAATATCTTAAAATAAATAAAATAAACCAATATATTTCAATAAAATAAAAATGTCAAATTATTTTTACATTTTTAGCGGCATTTTAGCCTAAAGCATTAACCACGCCATTCTGGCTAACCAACTTTTTTTTTTGTATTATTGTAAAATAACAATGAATAAGGTACGTATAATTGGTACTCATGTTAGATGTCTTGTGTGCATTAGCACACATATGAGGGTGCTAGGGGTGTTTACCACTCTTAGTTTATTTTAAGGTAAAAAAAATTGTTTAAAAGAGATTATTTTGCGTGTTTGAGAATGAGTGAAATCCAGTTTGATTTGGTAATACACTAATGATACGGACGTACAATGTACTTGAATATACGAGTACATACGTTGTACATGTAAATTTGTAGCAGGAGTATTGGGTATTTGTGTTTGCCATTTTATCTATTTATAACGCATGTGACATTCTGATGATGGTCAAATTTATCTTTATTATTTATTGCTGGAATACTATGAGCAAGCGTGAATTGTGTTCTAATTACCTTGCTTTAATATCTTTTCTATGGGTAAACTACAGCCCGATTATAATTTATATACTAACACGTTATCACACTATTGTGATATGACTGTTAATAATTAACAAGATTTTCGTAATCGGTCTAGAAAAGTTAGAAAAAATTATAATTTGAAATATCTAAAATTATGTGTTAAAATGTATGTACATTTGATTTAATAATATAAATAAGCTTTTTAAATATAAAAAAACTAAAACAAAAAAAAAAAAAACGTAAAAAATTAAATAGTTAAATTAATAAATATATTTGTGGTGAAACACCAACTACATGATTATATTTGACTTAATTTTAACTTTTTAAAATTATAATTTTTATTTTATTTTTTATGTTTTTTTGTGTGTAATATGGCCTCTCAATTTTTATTAATATTGTGAATCTGTAACATAACCTTTAGAATAAGGCTAGGTTCATGGAGAGCGTGAAGCGCGCGTTAGCCAAACGCGCGTTTTTTAGTAAAGCGTAAAGCGCGTGTATAACTATAGTCAGTCGTGTTTTGTATTCCGGCGAAAATGGACATGGCAGAAGCTGTATGCTTATGGACTTTATATAGAAGAAGGTATTACTAAATACTATTTGCGTACTTCACAACTACGTCAGAATAAGAGATGGAAATAGTTATGAAGAATCATTTTTTACGGCACCCCTATCAAATTTAACAGGTTCTACTACTGGACGTTTTATACGAGTAGCAGATAACGTTAGAGCTAAGTCTATATATTATTTTACGAACGATGGAAGTATAGAATGGCAAAATCGCATGATATAAATTGTATATGTAAAATTTAATTATATAATATTCATAAAAAATGTAATAGCTATAATTTTTAATTTATAATTTATATAAGAACATAATATAATGTATACATTTGTTTATGATTTAAGCAATTAAAATAAAGATTAAAATTAAAATAAACCTTCCAATATTTAAGTATTCGATGGTTGTTTTAAAACAGGAATATATATATAATATAATGAATTATCGATTATTAATGGATTGTTACAATATTATAAAGTAATTTTTAAATTTTTGACAGATATTAATTTATGCAAATGAATTAACGAAATGTAATACGAATAATGACATTAGTGAGAAGTATTCATCAACAACGGAACAACGTCCATATTTCATAGATAATTTTTTTTTTTTTTATTAGTTTTAAGACCGCGACAGCGATGGCCTTTGACAGCGTTTTTTACTTTGTTAAGTTATTTGTACATGTTGGTGCTTAAAATAAGTTTTTTAAATTTATTATACAGATTACATAATGAAATTTAAATACATACATGATTGATCCACAATTTTACTAGGTTAAATGTATCAAATAGCAGATTATTTTTATTGTTCATATTTAAAAATGATCCTCTATATATTATACAATAGACTTGATTATTAGAATAATTTGTGTTGTGTAAAGTTGACCACTCAGACTGTCCATCCACCAACCGGCGAACCGTAAGCGATCATCGTTGCTGTAATGTTCGTTATCGCTAAGCGACGGAACACCAGCGATCTCACGCTCAAGTGAATGGACTAGTCTCATCATCGTGGCCAATGACGACTCCAGATTTGCACCTGGAGGGGACGATGCATACTACAGAAATGATCCTGTGAAGTATGATCTTAATTAGTTTAGGATAATTTACTTGTATTTATATAACAAAAGTTCTCTTCGCCTACGATTTTTAATACATCAATGTATTACGTTAGACGTTTTAAACTAACAATTTTTTGCATTTGTTGCTTTTTACCATATTGTTTATGCAATGCTGTTTAAAGATAATATGTAAATATTATAATTAAGTTGGTTTAAAGAAAAATAATTAAATTTAATCATTAACATGTAAAAAGTGTTTATCTACAGCGCCATCTGTTGACATTTATGCCAATTGAAATTTTTCAATTTTCATAATTTACGTAATTTCATACTTTTTAAGTTTCTATAAGTGTTCGAATTTTATACCCTTATTAATTTCGGTTAGTAATTGCAAAACGTGTGGATTTAAATATCAAAAAATGAAAAGATTTCGATTTTTTTCATTTATTTTTTATCTAATCAATGAAATCTTGAATTTCGAAACCGACTGATAATAACGACGATTATTGATAAAGAATAAAAATGATTATACTAATCGGCTGTGTAAAGACAGACCCAACTTCAATGGTTATTATTTCGTATATAGAAAACTATTTGAAATGTTTTACTGTTAACTTGTACTCGACGCTACTACAATTACATTTCAATCGTATTCATGTATGAATTATAGTCTTATTTGTTTAATTTAGTTTATCAAAATATGGCCGAGTTAGTATTGGATATCAATATTCGTGGTTGGGTGTTTTTACCAATCGTATTAATCACATTCCTCGTCGGTGTTATTCGACATTATGTATCGTTATTAATTACGTCTCAAAAAAAAGTCGAACTGACACAGGTACAGGATAGTCAAGTATTAATTAGGTCACGGATGTTACGTGAAAATGGTCGATACATATCTAAACAAGGGTTCTATATGCGTCGTCATTACTTCAACAACGAGGAGAATGGTTACTTCAAGACTCAGAAACGATCTGCTCCCGCCCAAACTGCTATGCCGGATCCAAGCATGATGACTGAAATGTTAAAAGGCAATGTTACCAATGTCTTGCCCATGGTGGTCATAGGTGGATGGATCAATTGGATGTTTTCAGGATTTGTTACTACCAAAGTACCGTTTCCTTTAACACTCCGTTTCAAACCAATGTTGCAAAGAGGTAATTTTTCTAATATTTTATTGTTCCTCTCTGTTCGTTTTAATTACGTTATTTTTTTAATTACATCTCAGGCATTGAGTTAGTCTCATTGGACGCAGCCTGGGTATCGTCAGCATCATGGTATTTTTTGAATGTTTTTGGGCTTCGAAGTATATATGCTTTAGTTTTGGGCGAAAACAATGCTGCTGATCAATCACGTTTAATGCAAGATCAAATGTCTGGTGCTGCAATGTCCATGCCTATGGATCCAAAAGTAGCTTTTAAAGCAGAATGGGAAGCATTGGAAATTAGTTCTCATAAATGGTCCCTTGCAGATCTCGATAATGAAGTGCTTAATGTCCTAACTAATAAAAGTATTAAATAATAATTTGGTGATCAGAGTGAACATTATATTTTACAATAAACACATGGCTTACAAAGTGTTAAGCCTTAAAATTGTTTTTCTTATTTTTTTTTTTTTAATTATTGTCTTTACACCTTACATTTTTTTTTTAAGGTAATGAGATTTACTTAAATTATATACATTTTTGAATGTTCCATTTTACTGTGTATTTCATTTGTTTAATTTGTTGTTTGAAATTAAATCTATCATCAAAACGACCAATTTTTTTTTCTATTTACTTTCTGTCATATCTTCATTGAGCAATAATTGTTAAATTAATTAATACAATTGTTATAAATTAAGAGTTGTATCTAAATAGTTAATGGATTCAATAAACTGGACCAATATATACCTATTTAGGATTTGATTTATATGTATATTTGTCATATGTCTTGGATTTGCTGGGACTACATCAGTCTTATGACATGTACTGAATAGTAAGGGTACCATTAAGAATATTTAAACTAATCAATTATATAATTTCAAGTTTTAAACAAAAAATGTTTATATTTTAAGTAATTTTGGTTCGACCCAAGAATTTTCTGTTTTTTATGTTGAAAATGTATATTTAATAATTTTAAGTCAATTATTTAGAAATCACATTATTATTAAATTTTTGATAGGTTTAGTTTTTATTTACAAAACTTCTATTAAATTACTAATGGTAAAATTTTCTAAGTATTCAAATTTGATAAAGCTTCTTTGTTATGTGTATAAACATAATATTAAAAGCTTGAAGTGATCACAGTATTTTCCAATTATTAATTATTGTAAATTATGTTGGAGATCAATGTAATTTAAATATCTATTATATTTATTACTGATTATATAATTTGACATTAACACCGGTTATAAATTACTATATTAGAATTTAAAGATAAAATCATCAAACATGGTTCATTTATATTCCACGTTTTTATGTAATCTATGGTACAAACATATTTTAAAATGGAAATAATGTGTTAATTAAACAATAAAATTTCACATTAAAAATGTATGCTTTATTTTAAAAATACAGTTTTATTAGATTGATGTTTTAATAAAAATAATAAATCATTCATTTGATTGCTGAGACTCAAATTTAGGGTATTTAGTTTTTGCTACATTCCAATCAATATTGCCTTGCGATAAATTGTACATCAAATCTACAACTTCGGAAACCTAAAATAAAAAATAATAAATATATCAAATAATATACTTAAAAATAAAGCTGATATTCTTACAGGGACTCGAATTTGTTCCATTGAATCCCTTTCTCGGATGGTTACTGATTGGGGTTCATTTAGTGAATCAAAATCAACTGTAATGCAATATGGTACAGCAATCTCATCAGTTCTTGCATAACGACGTCCTACCGAGCCACTAGAGTCATCAATTTTATTGGAGATGCCTTTCAAGCATAATGTCTTGGCTAAAATATGATATTCAACAAAATATGATTAAAAATTTAAATACAATAATAACTTTGTAATACTCTTACATAATGTTGTAACAAGTGGTGTGAATTTTTCATTATCAAGTAATGGAAGAACACAACATTTTAAAGGTGCCACTAGTGGAGGCAAAGATAAGTACTGTGAAAAAATATCAATATAAATTTTAATAAAAAAAAAAAAAAAAATTTTTTTTCATGAACTTACCGTTCTTTGTTCATCTTTTTCGCGTATTTTAAATGTATGTTCTAGTAATGTATAAATAATTCGACCAATACCAAATGATGGTTCTATAACGTTAGGAACAATTTCTTCAACGTGCACGGTTTTTGAATAAGAATTTAGAGGAATCATTTGTTTATTGATTTGGAACTCTTTGTTACCAATTTTACATAAAGTTAAGCCAGTTTTCGGGTCAGGTTTTCTAAAAATAACAAAAATAAACAATTTAATTAATTTTAGACATTCTATACATATGAAATTATGTTATCTACAAATATTACTCATTGTCAATGAATTCATGAAGTTGTTTAACTTCATCTATAGATAGTTTTGACAATTTTTCAACGCATTCTTTAGAATCTTTGCGTAATGTCTTACCAATTAGACCTTTATCCATTTCCAATTCTAGACAAATATAATTTAATAATTAATTTATGAACTATTTTTTTATACAACAATAATAAATACCAGTAACTTGAATAGTTTTAGGTGCAGGTAATTTCCTTTCAGCCACCAATCTTTGTTTAGTTTCTTCACCGTGTTTAGTAAGATCATACGCTGATCTATCTGCACAACCAATACATTCTACCCAACCCTATTCAAATATATACAAAAATATATAAAAAGTATAATTTTCAATTTAAAGGGCTAATAAATCATTATTACATAAGAGGTAAGACATTCAGCATCCCAACAATCAACAGCATAATGGGCCATTTCATTTGACATATGTTGTCGGAATCTTAACTTTTCTTTAGTTATTCCAATTTTCATCATAAACATAAAAATACGAGCCATGAAATATCCTAATGTTTGATTAGCAACCAATCCCTAATAATAAATAAACTATTGTTAATTTGGTGTTTAAACTTTACCCCATATAACACATAGTTTGTGGTATAAAGAATTTAGATTTAATTATATACTTTAGATACAGCTTGACCAATTGTAATATCAATAGGAGGTTGACCATCCATTTGGTTACAAGCACTATATAATTTCATTACAGTATTTTCTACATCACTAAATTTAGAATGTGATTTATCACTTGGGTCACAGAAATGTTCAATTTCAGCCATAGTAAATTCCCTAAAATAATATATTTAATTATATATATATATATAGCCAAATAACTATTCAGTTTTTAATTTACCGAACTCTTAATAAACCAGAACGAGGAGATATTTCATTCCTAAAAGCATTTCCAATTTGAGCAGCAGCAAATGGCAATCTGCCTTGATTGAACTCAAGTAAACGTTTAAAATTGACAAAAATACCTTGAGCAGTTTCTGGCCTTAAAAATCTATTAGAGTACAATTTAATAAAATGTATACTGGTATATTATATTTTTATTCTAAATAATCCCTCACCCTTTTTGGTCTCCAGTAGGTCCAATTTGGGTTGCAAACATAAGATTAAAATCAACCGGTTCAGAAAGATCATTGCCAGTAGTAGGTGATTTCATGTTAAACTTATTGACAATATCAGACATTTGCTCTGTAGTCATACCATCTAATTTAATTATAATGTCTTTGCACTCTTCTTTAATTTCAGCTGTTTGTTTTTTATCCTTGATCAAAGTTTCTAGTCGATTCTTGATTAAATGATCAAGCCTGAAGCACTCTCCTGTTTTCTTATCTTTCACCATAGTATCAGCAAACTTCTCTACATGACCTGAAGTCCTTCAGTGATTTAAAATATTGAATTAATATCATATGTTATACAGATTAAATAATAAACATATTACTCTAAAACTCGTTCCGGTGTTAACATTGAACAATCAATTTCAAGCATTTGTTCTTCAAGAACAAAAAACCGTTTCCATTGTTCCAAAATATTTGATTTTAACGCGCAACCCATTGGTCCAAAATCATACAATCCAGCAACACCTAAATGGTGTATAATTATTAGATTAATAAGTGATTAATATGATTGATTGTATTACTATTAATCATAATATTACCTCCATAAATAGAGAATGATTGATCATAAAAGAATCGACGGATCATAAGATCTGCAAATTTAGACCTATTGAATGTTTCGGAAGGTGGTTGTAATGAAAGCTCTTTGTCATCCAATAATTTCTTTAATGCTTTTAACTCTCCAACAGCCTTTTTCACTTCCATATCGGAAGCATTATTTTCTTTTAATGACCTCACCAAGTCACCCTTATAGCAAATAATAAATACATTAGTTTAGAAATAATATCCAATATTTCTAGACACTCACTTGTTTCTTTACATCTGCTCTCAGTGGAGCTAAAATTACTTCGATTTGTGGATCAGCCATACCTTCAGGATAATAAACGAGCTTTACAAGAGAACCGCTCTTTTTTGTGCCCCAATTACTCACTTTCGAGTAATACCGGCAACCAACAGACAAACGGTATTGAGTTCCAATTACTCTGGCACCATAAAGCAGTCTGAAGAAAGGTTTCAAATCCAGGCACTGCAAACGTGACATAGTACAGTATGAAAGTCTGCTATCATTGGTTATTATGTTTTAAGTAGTTCACACAGGTAGATGGCGTAACCATTTATATAGATAGTGGCATACGATAGTACTGAACATGTACAATCTATAAACTTGTGCAATGCAATTATTTAATAATGCATATTAAAGATGAGACATATTGTTCACCTAGGTGAACTATTCAGTTGTAAATCATTCAGTAAAGTGAATAGTTGAATTGAACTAGGTCGTTCATGAACGACACATCTCTAATGCGTATCTAATTGCTCAAAGAATAGTCTTCTTTTATTCTATTGCCATACAAATATCAATAAATGACGTTGACTTCGAAATATAATATCCATAAATATTTTGTTCTTCAAGGGTAAATGGTCAATCTCATATAGTAATCAAGAAAGATAATGTTAATGTATAAAAAAATATAGAAGAAATTAATTACATTAACTTAATTTTCAAAATCACGTAATAGGTCAATAAACTTCCAATTTCCTAGGAATAGTATAATACAAAAAAAAGTGAAATTCTACCCGCATATGAATAATGAAGATTATAAATAGGTATTTAGTATTTGGCATTCTAAAGATTTTTTATTTCTACGATCAAAATATACAGAATCGCATTCAGATTGTGAAGAATGTTAAAATATTCTAAGGGAAGATTATTTAACTTTTTTTGCACAAATTAGTGTAAAGGGAGTAATGAATAACATAATAACAATGCCAATAATTCAAAAAGTAAATAGGAGTAATTTTTTTATGGCGTCACAAGTACTTACATATTACTACAGACACCAAAAAAATAGGAATAATTAGTGGGTACTTTAAGTTGTTTTAAATTGTATAAGCTGCTTCATGGATGTGAACAAAAAGTATAATCCATGGTACAACTTTTTATAATATATTATACTAAAAACCAGTAAAATATTGATACTCCTAATCAGTACTTGTTTTCTTTGAATAATCAATTATTAATCAAACATTTAGTATTTTAGGCAAAATTCAGTTTAAGTAGAAACAATACAGCATATTACAATTAATATAGCAATATTCATCAGCATATATAGTAATTAATATCTAGCCCCACATGTTCATTTGTAATTATTATAGTTTTCAGACATTTCAAACTAGATATGTTTTATTTTATTTTTTATGATGGAAATGCAAGTATTTAATACTGTAATTACTAAATTACACATTTCCAAATAGCTTAATGTAGCCCAATTTTCCCAAAGGAAGACACCTAATTATATAATAACATAGTAAACATTTATTACAGATATGTCCATCTCATTTAATTATTAAACACCTAGGCTTTCAATTATTATTTTTAAATTGTTATAGCGACATACAATTTTAGTTATTTTAAATTAAGTAAATATTAAAATATACTTGTGAATTTTGCATGTTATTTAGACATGACAATTAACAAGTTAGTCATTTATATCTAGCATTTAAGAAAAGAGGATATTGGATACATAAATTAAGGAAAAATAAATAATAATATATTTGGAAAAAATTGATTTACTGAAACATAACATAAGATGTCATTATGTTAAAATTACATGTCTTAATTCCTCTTGGGATACTGAGTTCCAGAACTGAGAACAAGTTGTAGTCCTGAGATGTTTTGGAAATCCTGAAGAAAAATTAATACATATTACCATAAGAAATTCATAAATTAATTATATATAATAAAAACAATAACATACCAGCATTTTCAACATGTCTTTGGTTTCAGTATCAACTTCAATAACATCTTGTTCAAGAGCAGATACTTCTGGTACATAGTTGTCTCTCCTTTCACGTTCTTCTTCTTGCAATTTAATGGAAATACCACGGACTTGACTAGTACGTAATCTTTTCATTAAGTGAGTAACAAATCTAGAATATAAATTGTAATTTAATAAAATGAAAATAAGATCTTTGATTATTAAAAAAGCCATGAATTAATTTGTTAGGAAAACAAATACAATTGTAATATAGACTTTACTGTTTCTTAAAAATATTCAAATGTAACTAGTAAAATTAAGCTAATTCTTAAAAATAGTGATACAACCTTTTTATTTAAATATTACTTTAGTCCAGAATATTTAAGCAATGTAATTACAACTAATTAGTACAATAATAAATAATCAAATTCATGATTTATTTCAGAATAAAAACAAGTATAATAAGTATGGTATTTTAAATGTACATTAGCATTTTACTTGTTATGCATGCTAAAAAAAAAAAAATCAAATCAATAAAAAAAAAAATTTAATTATTTGTAATTATCTTACTTTTAACAAAGTACTTTTTCTTTTTAAAAATTTTTAATTCAAATTTAAACTTTAATATAAGCAATTTAATTATTATTTTTTTGTTAAAGGAGCAAAATGTTTGACTTAAGGAAAAAATATAGACAATATAGGTACTGTTAAATATAATGCAATGCCTAATTAATAATTGCACATGATATAAAATATATAATTAGAATAAGTTATTTAAAATACACTTAAGTGCATATAGATTTATATATATAAATGTAGGAATAATATTAACTATGTATGGTTAAAAAAACTACCTTACTGTAGAAAAATATTTAGTTAATTTACTAAATTAAAATTATTATTTTAATATAGTTTAAGAGGTTTACAAATTGTCGATAAAATGTATAAATGCTTGCATTTATTAGATAAGTCATCTTACTAAAATGTCTTATAACCGAACAATTCGTAAAAAATAGTATTAAGCACATCTTAGATTATACTTAAACCTAGTATTTGCAAAACTTTACTATCTTTATATGACAACTTTTAATAATAAATATTGATAAGCTTGAATAGTCAATGAACAACTAAAAATCAATTTTGCATAAGTGATATATTAAAATAAATAATAAGCTAAAAGAATTATTATATTTAACATACAGTATTTAGTATTTATTTCACACTACAGTATAGGTATTTATATGCATGTTGAAATTGTATAGGGTAAAATTAAGTCCTATATTATTAAAAAACAATTTGAATATAATATTTACCCAGCAATTTTGTTACGTAGAGGCTTTGTTGGGATAATTGCGATTTCTTCGCATATCCTCTTGTTGGTGTGGAAATCTAACGTCAAACGAGTGTAGTATTTCTCGATAATGACCCTGGAGGCTTTTTTGATAGTCTTCGTCCTAACACGACCCTAATTAAACAAAATTAAAAGGATTTTAATTACTATTAAAGCAGTACGGTCTAAGTACGATTAACCAAAACAGTCAACGACCAGCCATCCCTTCATAATTGGTACGCCTTGGCTATTCCAAGATTCGTAAAGTAAAAGTATCAAAAGTTCAATGTAATAGGACATATTGGATCAAAGCTAAAGGATCAATTAGATAAAGTCGGATACTTACCATGATTGCGTTTTCTTCAAGTAGGAATAAGAAATACTAGAAAAATAAACAACAAATCGGGCGAACACGAAAAGGACTGATCAAGAGAAATGTTTGAGGTTATTTAACAGTTTGGTCAATTGTTAGTGATTATAGATAACCCACAGTGCTGGCACACTTACGCGATACTTTAACTAGGATTAGATATAATAATATATTCCAATATCGATATATTTCTCAAAATTGTATTATCTGTAATGAAACATTTAATTGTGAATACCATTGATTTTAAAATATACTAAATTATATATAGGTAATATATAATATATTCTGAAAGCAATGTGAATACTGACGTCAAAAATTAAAAACATGCTGTTAATGTATATTCCAATTTATATATATATATATTTAAGATAGATTGTAAAATAATTGTATTACTATCAAATTAAAAAATTAATTATGTAAATAATTTGAAATATCAAGTATTCTTATTATAGATATCAGGTATGATAATGATTAATGGATCTATTTGATATTAATAAAGATTTGAACTTGGGCAATCATTTTTTTACATTTATTTATTTTAACATAGATCAATTTAACAACGAATTTTTTTAAAAGTTTTAATTATGAAAAATTGAAAACAATTACCTATATATATTAGTAGGATTAGGTAGGTACTATTTTAAATTTATTGATTTAAAAACTAAATTAGTGTTTGTAAAAATTATGAATCATCTTGATTTAAAAAATGCGAAAATAATTATTACTACATTAATTTTTCAAATAACTTATATAGTTTTAAATTTCATCATTGCAATAGTATAATAACTTCAACTCATGTGATTTGTTTTATTATTTTAGAAAACCAGAATAAATGCAATCTGTTATAATTTGTACAATAGATGATATCACTGATTTTAGGATTGTCTAAAACGAATAGTTAAATCCATGACAGTGGTATGGTAGAAAGAGTGACGGTTAGGTCATAGGAGCAACTAGTGCTTAATTTTTGAGGGGGCTAAATTTTTTTAGGTTTTAATTTTATTTTACATCCGTATCTTTTATGTGGAGGAAAGATAAATATTAAGAGGGGCAACTTAAATACTTGGGGGGCTAAGCCTTCGTCTATTTGCGCCATAAAAAAGGTTGGTATCCACCAAGATCTATAAAGATGATTATTATATAGTTTTTATAGATCTTGGGTGTTCCTTGACGCTAAAAATCATAGAAATTGGTGTATCAGTTTTGTTTTAATTTTTATTATAGTTTATTTTATATTTATGTAATTATTTTTTTTAATGGAAAAATGGATTTATTTATTAATGAGAATGTTTTTGGTGATTTTTGTTTGAATAAGCATAATTCTTCTTCTTCTTCTGCCTCGCCTTCCTCCCAACTATTTGGGGTCGACCACCCTTGCCCTACATCTCCACTTCACTCGGTCAATCACATCTCCTATGCACACACCGACAACCCTCTTGTCATTCTCCATAATCTCCAACCATTTCTTTTTTGGTCTTCCTCTTCCTCTTTTCCCTTCAACATCCATCTACATAACCAATCTTACGTCATTCGTTTCCTCTCGCCTCATCACATGCCCAAACCATCTCAGTCTATTTTCTCTCATCTTGTCCACAATAGGCGCTACACCAACACTACCTCTCACGTATTCGTTCCTTATTCTATCTTCTCTTGTCACTCCACTCAACCATCTAAGCATTCTCATTTCCGCGACACTCATACTTTGTTCTATTCTCCTGTTAACCGCCCAACACTCTGAACCATACAGCATAGTTGGTCTCACTACACTTTTATAAAATTTACCTTTCAGCCTCATTGGAATTCTCTTATCGCGTAACACGCCCAATGCTTCTCTCCATTCCATCCACCCGCACTTAATCCTATGTTTTACATCCATGTCAAAGCCCCCGTCCTTTTGAACAAAAGATCCTAAATATTTAAAGCATTCAACTTCACTTATCACATCACCATCTATTGTCAGTTGTCTCCTCATTCCTTCAACTTCTTGGTCTCTTTGTCCAAAATCATACTCTATATACTCTGTTTTATTTCTACTAATTCTCAAACCCTTTTCTTCGAGGGCTAACCTCCACTCATTTACCCTATTATTGACAACTTTCAGGTTCTCTCCTACCAGAACTATAACATCCGTAAACATCATACACCATGGTATCTCACCCTGAATCTCCTTTGAAACCTCATCCATTACCACTGAGAACAGGTAGGGGCTTAGAGCTAACCCCTGGTGCACACCTACTCCTACATTGAAACCTTCGATACTCCACACCGACTCTTGACACTAGTACTCGACCCTTCATAAATATCCTGGATCAAATTTACATACATTTTTCCTCATTAATGCCCACCTTAAAACTTCCCTTGGCACTCTGTCATACGCCTTTTCTAAATCTATAAACACCATGCATAATTTTTTATTCTTTTCTCTGTACTTTACTACTAATTGCCTATCACAAAATACTCCATTGTCGATTTCCCTGGCATAAAACCAAACTGGTTTTCTGATATCGACTTCTTATTTCTTATCCTCTTCTCTATAATCTTTTCCCAGATCTTCATACTATGACTCATGAGCTTTATTCCTCTATAGTTCCCACATTCTTGTATGTCTCTTTTTCCTTTAAATATTGGTACAATAAAACTCTTTTTCCAATCTTGTGGCATTTTTCCCTCTATTAGTACCTTATTAAAAAGATTTTTCAACCACCCAATGCTTACATCCCCTAACATTTTCCACACCTCTACAGGTACTCCATCTGGTCCTACCGCTTTTTCATTTTCATCGCCTTCACCGCATCTCTCACTTCCTCTTCTTCTACCTGACCAATCAATCCTTCATTCCATGAAATACTCTCTAAAGCTTCTTTTGGATACTCCTCGTTGAGTAATTTCTCAAAATATTCTTTCACATCTTTATCCTTTGTTAAAACTCTCTTATCCTCATTTTTTATACACCATACATCTTGGAAATTCTTGGATCGCTTTATTTCACCTTCGTTAGTCTATAAATTTCTTTTTCTCCTTCCTGTGTTCCTAGCCGCTCATATAACTCATCATACCTATTAAGCTTCGCTTTGCTTACCGCACTCTTCACTATTTTACATACATTTTTATACTCTACCCAAACTTCTCGAATCAGCATAATTAATTATTAAATAGTGGAGAGAAAAGAGGTTTGATATTATAGGGTTGGAATGATTACCTGTGTTTTTATGAAATATAATATATTATATAATATAATAATATAATATAATATAATAATATAATAATATAATATAATTTTATAGTATATAATATACAAACATATTATTTATAGAAGTGATCAGCTAGTGTAGGAATGTTTGGAATTTTGAGTTCAAAATGTAAGGTTATAGATTACTGATAAATTATTAGAGTATCAAGGGTACTAATAATTAAGTGAAGGCATATTCACCGAAAGATGGATGTCTAGAATTGAAATAGAAGTATATTTATATTAAATGTTTTAGTTGCTTCACATAGGTCACCATTGGGCAGAGGTTTTAGACGTTTGAAATATAAATATTTTGAAAAACATACTATTGATAAAACTATAATTAAAAATATAACCAAAATAAAATAACATTTTTGTTACAATTTTGATGGCAGATAACTAATAATTAATCAATTACTTAAAGCTTTAAAAAATATACAATTGATATTTTGTTTTTAAGACACACCTATATTAACTCATTAAGACTCATTGAAAGTGTATAACAAAAAATAATAAATATTAAAACACGGTGTACATAACGACAAATAGTTATTTAATAAAACAATAATACTTACAATAGAAACTTATTTCCAAATATACCTCTGGTGCCTAGATTATAGTAAACCCAAAACTGTGAAACACATAATATTTAAGTACAACTCACATTTATTTTTAGTAATTTGCAAATGTTAAAATATGTTAAGTTATAAAACATTTAAATATTAAATATTTTAAATTATAAAATTGAATCATCTTTTTCTTTTAGATAACTGATTTAAAGTGTAATTTATACAGTAACTGTAATTTCACTGTAAATATTGATCTACATTTAAAATTATTCAAAGAGAATATGTCCAGATACCAAAAATACCTTTTTGGTTGCGCCACTGATCCAAGATCAACACTAGGGACCTGTTGACAAAATGAAAATAATCTCTTCCAAAAGGAAAATATTATATTATACATATACTTATAGTTTTATCATATGTTAATAAACATAAAAGTGTATTTATCTTAAAATAATTTGAAATAAGTGTATAACATTCTTCCTCAGTAAAACAGTATTGGGTTATACAAAAATATTAATATTATATTTGAGGTAAAGTAGGTATCATTTATTTGCTTTTGTGAATAAAACAAGTTTTTCCTACCACAACAAATCCTTAATTACATTTTATTACTAGTTTACAAATTTAAAAATAAGAATAAAAAATTAATATCTAAATATTAAATTATTTATTTTTATTATTGAATTAGGAATACAAGTTTTATATTAATAATCGGGCAATAATAGAAATTAATAAATTATGTAATATAATTACTATTATAGTTATATAAATGATAAATATTAACACAAACAAAAAATACAACTTTTTTTTCCATATTTTAAAGTCATTTTATTGGATTATTCAATAAATTTTAAAAAAAGGTTCATACTACTACAAATTTAAAGTCACTGGTGAATAATAAATAATTAGTTTCCTTGGAACAATGCAAGAATAATATAAATTTAATCTAAAATATTAAGTAAATCCTCTAATAGGCAATATTTATGATTTTTTTCTGAATTTAAATATTTTTAAATAATTCAACAATGTCAAACCAGACATCTTCAATATTTTTCCCGGCATCAACTTTTTTGACTAAGTTTTTCTCTTTAAAATATTCTATAATTGGCATTGAATCATTTTTAAATGTTACAATTCTTTTTTTTAAACTATCTAAATTATCATCAGCACGACCACTTCCAGCAGCTCCTCTTTTCATACATCGTTCAACACATATCTATAAGGGAAATAAAAAATAAATAAAAATATTGTATGCTGATGTATTATTTGAATTAATAAAAGGTATAAATACGTACATTTTCAGGACAATCTAGAAATAACACAAACAGAAGGTTAACTTGATCTCCAATAGTATTGTTCCAACCATTCATGTTATCTTTATTTCTTGGAAAGCCATCAATCAAAAACTGATTGGCCGCAGATGCTTCCATTGCATTTTGAATAAGTTTGCATGTGATTTCGACTGGTACAATTGTACCATTCTTGATGTGAGAGTTAATCAATTCACCAAACGTACTGTTTGGTTTACTGCATTCAGCGCGCAACAAGTCACCAGCCGAAAGGTGAACAAAACCGAATTTGGATACTATGTTGGAACATTGCGTACCCTTACCAGCGCCTGGGCCTCCTAGGACAAAAACAACTTGAGGTTTGCTCATAGTAGCGAATAGACGATATACTGAATGGAGAAATGTCATGCAACTGGTGTTTATATCATCGTTCAAAGCCGCGAAGAAGTCGGCTGTTACACAACATAATTACGTACACTCGATAATTTAATCGATAAGTACTAGTTGTGAAAAGAAGAATTTAATTTAATTTTTTTTATTAATAATAATACTGTTAACTGTTAAGCGTTTGCCATTTGTTGTGATTTTTGACGATTCTTGATGGCTTGACGATAGTAATTTTGATAACAACATGTGGTTTGCGAGAAACAGGGTTTAAACCATAAAGTTATATGCGTAATATTTTATTCTGCGTAGTGATAGGAATAATCGAAAAAAAATTGAATAATTAGTAGTCGAAAACAAAACAATCGATTAAATCATTCGAATTCATTTTTCACGATAAAATAATAGAATGGTTTTTTCACTCGAATAATAAAATTATTGAATGGGTTTGTTCAGTGGCGTATTTACCGAGTGGGGGTGTGTACAGGGTTTCTACCCCCACTCCAACTGAGGATTTTTTTTTTTTGCTCATTTTAAATCGTTGTAATAGAAAATTGTCTTCTTCTTCTTCTTTTGCCTCGCCTTCATCCCAGCTATTTGGGGTCGGCCACCCTTGTCCTACACCTCCACTTTACTCGGTCAATCACATCTCCTCTGCACACACCGACAGCTCTCATGTCATTCTCCAAAGTCTCCAACCATCTCTTTTTTGATCTTCCTCTTCCTCTTTTCCCTTCAACGTCCATCTTCATAACCACTCTTACTGCATTCGTTTCCTCTCGCCTCATCACATGCCCAAACCATCTCAGCCTATTTTCTCTCATCTTGTCCACAATTGGCGCTACACCAACACTACCTCTCACGTATTCATTCCTTATTCTATCTTCTCTTGTCACTCCACTCAACCATCATTAGTTGTAATAGAAAATTGTAATTTGTTAAAATTTAATGAGTTATATTGGTAAACGTGTTGACACATTTTAAAAGTTGATAATAAGAAGTAAATGAAAATAATATTAATAATATTTTCCAAAACGCGTCCAGACTAGTAACTGTTATAAAGTTAGATGTTCCCAGTGCTCGACTTGACAAAATTAAAGTAGGGGGACTCTGTTAACTTTTAAAAAAAGAGCGTCCCCATCACTTGTTAAACGTTACTACGCCGTGGGGGCTACGCCCCCACACCCCCTATACCCCTCTTTAAATCATATGAAAAATATTTATAAATAATCAAACTAGAAAAAAATTACTATAAATATTATATTTTATATTTTAGATATAACTAATATTTGTTTATAATGTGGAACAAATTTTTTGTGGCACAATTTGTAGTGATGATTTAAGATAATTTGTTAAATAATAATAATAATAATAATTACTAAAAATCTAAGGTAAGAAAAATTATTATGATGTTATCACGTGCATTTTGATAAAAAATCAGAATGATGCAGCGTCCTCTGCGTTCCCCTTAAAAATAAAAGTAGGGGTACGCTAAAATTTCTGAAAAATTAGTTGGGGTACTCCGTCCCCCTGCGTCCCCCCCAAGTCGAGCACTGGATGTTCCTATTAATCTACCAAGAATTACAAAACACTAAAAAAACCGATTAAATTGAGGCCAATTTGCCAGAAGAATATTTTACAATTTCTACTTTTATACCTTTTTTGGATACCTTTATATATTTATATCAGAAATAAAGTATCGATTTATTAACTACAAAACTCTCTGGATTTCAATGATTATTGAGACAGCTAAACGCTATAAGTAGATATTTTAAATCATAATAAAGACATATTGCTTTCGGAATTCAAACTTTGGATCCGAAAAATAAACGCACTTTTCGTAAAACCTAAAAATGCTATGGAAACTTATGATGTGCCATGACTTCTATTTAAACATATTTAAGTTATTGCAAATTCTCTCAACTTTGCCAGTTTCTTTCTCTTTTTTTTTCTCAACTTAAAAAAGAATCAAAACATACTTATTTAATTATTTTATATTTCATTATACCACACGAGTATCTAATATTATAATACGTATATATTTACAAATTACAATAGATATACGATCACGCACTCACTCTGTATCAACACAGTTAAATACCAATCTAGAACAAATGGATGCTGCCGTTTGGGCGCAGGTACAATAGGATGCGAAAAAAACATAATAATAAATTAATTTTATTCGGGTGTACGTAATTTTATTTAAATATGGTAACAAATATGATAATATATATTAAAATAATTATAAATTATATATACTATATATTTATTAAGTATATTTAATCGATGATATATATACATATATAATAGTATATATAATATTATATAAAAACAGATACAAATTACAATACCTACAATATAATTAAAAATGTAATAGTTACAAATTAGTAGTAATTGGCGTTTGATATGAAAAAAATAAAAAAAAACAGATAAAAAGAAGTTACTTAATACAATTCTATAACATCAATTATGATTATAATATAATTTTCCCTATAACCGAAAAAAATTATTATTATTTATGTTTTTTTTTGCGTTCAAATATACCTGTACTCAAACGACCGCTCATTTGTCACTGTTCGAATAAATACCTATCAATATATCTGTGGCTATCAACACTCGAGAGCCGACGAGTTGTCGAGAGTCGAGAGTCGTGTATCAGTTCAGTCTATTAAGTTAGTGATTACTGATTCGTAGTTAAACTTAGTCACTGAGTCGCCAATTCTTGAAACACTGGTTCAGCCCTCGCAGTTCATTTTAGAGTCGACTCTTTGAGTTGACTAGCTCATGAACTGCACATCACTATAATTGGCAACATTTAGTTGAAGTAGTATCAACTACTTTCTTATAATCTTTCGAATATATCATCAATTAGTTATCTACCTATATCATGTATGTGGGTAGAGAATAAAAATATAAAAAATAACAAATATTTATTATATATATTTAATTATAAAATATAAAATAACCATAATGTAAAATATTTCATAAAAATATATGTAATGTCAAATATTATCTTTCAAAAACAACATAAAAATACATTCTCTGAATTGTATACGCTACAATTAAAATATTTGTTGTTTCATCAAAACGCGAGTTTTCATAAACAAGACAAATAACAAATGACCGTCGGAACAGACTTCACCCTAAAAATTTAGATTAAATAGTATTTTTAAATTGAAATTGAAATTTAACTTTATAAATCAACAGTTTTTTTTTGCAATGTAAGACGCAGTTTCCAAATGATCAATAATATTTTATATAGTTTTTAATAATGTGTCAGTTTGAAATATTTTATATTTATAGTATTTATATTACGATTATTTTATAATTATAATTAAATATTTGTGCTTTTTTGTATACTGATGTTCTTTAAGATACATGATATAGATAATTCACTGATGACCAAATAGAAAGATTAAAAAAAATAGTTGATACCTACTACTTCTACTAAATTTACTACTAAATTAGTTATCTAATTGTATAATATTATTCGTATACACTATATACCTACTGTACCGTTAACAATAAAGAAGTCATTATAGACTATAGTATAAATGTCAGTATACTATATTTATAGTCAGTAGTATAAATGTAGTAAGAAAAAAAACCATTCAATTATTTTATTGTTAGAGTGAAAAATCCATTAGATTATAAAATATAGATTACTAATCATTTGGTTATTCCCATCACTATTTCTGTGTTCAAACCACGGTCTTTAGCATGGTTTTATGTATGTATATAAGATTTTGGTGACAAGAAATCGTAGATAATATAATGGAATTATAATAATAAATATTAATAATCATCGACCATATAAATTAAGTTTATGTTTGTGTGGTCAAAGGGTATAATAGTTAAATTATAAAAAATCAGAATCTATCATTTAAGCGAAAAATACGAATGGTGATTACCAGGGCTAGGATTTGTATGCAATAAAAAATTGTAAAATATGCATTTTATTTACCAAAATATGCAAAAATATGCATTTTAATTTTTATAAGATAAACACAAAAATATAGTTACAAAAAAAATATTTATCTATTGAAATACAGGTTGGCTGTTTGTCTTAAAAATAAAATAAAATAATTTAAAAATTAATACAATTTATAATACGCATTCACTGCGTGTGTTACATGCTACAACCACATATTTATTTAAATTTTCAAAAATGAATGATCGGCGATTGGATCGTAGTATGACTTTGTATTGACAGAAGCTCCGTTCAACATCACATGATGTAGTTGACGCGTATTTAAGTAAAGACAAATTTTTATTAATTGTGTTTATCTTTTTCCGTCAAACTATTTAATCTTTAATCGCATACCTATTGTACCATAGGATTGTATTTATAAAAATAAAATTAGTGTTTGACAAAAAAAACCAAGTTTTATACTTTAATCAGCAGAGCTAGAATTAAATACGAAATATTAATATTAAATTATAAATATTAATTATAAAATATACTATAAAACATGCATTTTTCGCATTTTTATAATCGAAATATGCAATAATATACATTTTATCCAAAATATGCAAAAACATGCAAAATAAAAACACCACCATTTATCTCATCATGAGGCGATTCGTGGACATTACTGACAAAATCAATAATCAGAAGTCACAAAAAAAACATGCTGTTGCATACAAATCCTGGCCCTGGTTACTGATTAGCGACAACCACGGTTTACTGGGATGAAACTCAATGACATGCAAGACCGTGGTCGTTAGTTTTCCTACACTGGTTTTTGTTTTGTATACGCTTTCATTCGCTGGTTCATCTGTCCGTAAAACTTCAAAATATAAACAATAAACATATACAATGTACATCCATTGTTGACAACTGTGATAACAATTGATGCAGAGATTATATTCTATTCACTTTATTTCATTGGTAGTTCGGTACCGGTTGTAGATATAGTTATAATAATTTAATATCTATAGTTGAACATTTCATTCAATTCATCGTAATAGCTTTACTATGTTGACTTTACTATTTTACCGTTTATCATGTGCAATTTGAACATGCTATATTCTGTTAATATCCGTTGGTAGATTTTGATCCTTGGGTCATTGGATTTTTCACAGAGTCAAACCTTCTTCGGCTGTTATTCAAGTAATTCGATTGATTAAATTGGCTGAAATTGACATGTTGTGGTCACAGTCATCTAATTACCATTAATATATATATATAAATAGTTTTTATTCGTACTGCAAATCTGATGTGGATTTTTAAACGGACTTATCTTTCGCGTTTGCCATTGTTAACAATATGTTCAAATATATATTTTAATATTGATATTATTTATAATTTAATTTTTATTTTATTGCAACCATTGCTACGAAAACATTTGAAAATCGATTAATTTCAATTATATATTTTTAAGTTAATTTCAGCATGGATGATTATTTTTCTAAGAAGAAACTATAAATTAAAACGAAATTAACTGTTTCGCCCCAAAATAGTATTGTTTTATTTCCAATAATGTCATTGCTTGTGAATTTTGTATCATTGTTATTATCTCAATTGTTAAATAGCTAATGTAACTTGGTTTATTTGAGATTTAATTGCTGAATATCTTCAACTATGAAACTAAATGTTTGTATAAATAATTTAAAATGCCTAAATATAAATAATCTTATAGAATGGTTCAACAACTCCAATTTTAAAATTTAAAATTTAATTTATGTAACTGATTTCAAATAAAAAGTAGAAACATTAATAATATTAGTGTACTTTATATTTATATATAAATCTATGATTGTATGTATTTATACAAATTTTTTGTTCGATGATCTTAAAGTTCAGTTTCTGATTAAATATATCTTTCAATTTTTATTTAGAATTTTTTAATGAAAAATTTTTTGTTTAGGTACTATAATTAAATATTTAAAATAATTTTAAAATATTAAAGTATAATATCAATCACTCATTTATTTAGTTTAATTTAAATGTATGTAAATGTTTAATTTATGTTCAGTTTTAATAATATTTTCAGAAGTTAAATATGATTCATTTGCAAGCCTCTGAGTTTTTTCAAAGCATTAAATACTACCATAAAGATATAGATGACATTTTTGAACAACCTTCTAATGTTATTCCAACTTTAAGATCTTACCAGCGTAGAGCTGTCAAATGGATGGTAGATAGAGAAAAAAACAATGATTGTAAGTTGATAAAAAATAAATATTTTAAAATTTTTAATTAATATGCAGTTTTGTTTTAGTGATTAAAAGTGATGGATCACCATTCAGCGGAGGAATTTTAGCTGATGAGATGGGTTTAGGTAAAACTGTTGAAATGTTATGTTGTATTATGTCAAATACAGCGCCACCAGAAGTAATATGGATACATAATTTTTTAACTGGCAAATTTTAATAATTGAATTATATTGTTATTTAGTTTTATAATCAAAAAATTGTTTTTGATACCAATAAATATGATTCAGCAACAACTTTACTACCAATATCACCTAGGCCTTCTACAAGTAAATACATACAATATTCTACTGATTTAGATTTAGAAAATAAATCAAAAAAAAGTTCCCGTCATATGCTTCAAAGTTGGTATAATAGTGTTTTAAGTGATATGAGTACTGTGTCAAAGAAAAGTGTTGCTTATGAAAAAGATGCTCCTATTATTGAATGCTATTGTATTAATACACCACCAAAAAGCACTTTAGTTATTTGTGCAGTGTGCAGCAAAGGCCAACATGCTGAATGTACACATTTTGAACCAAAACCGTTTGAAGAAGTACCATATTTATGTGCTAATTGTTGGACTTTAAACGATAAACTTCACTGTAAAGCTACATTGATTGTTGTTCCACAATCTATTTTGAATCAGTGGATTGATGAGGTATCATGTTTTATTTCATTATATATTTTTAGTAATTACTTAAGGTGTAATTTATTCACTGTAGATTAATTTTTTTATCAGTATATTTTTTCACACTATTTATAATATTTATAACCTTTGAGATGAAGGTTGAACATCTTACTTTCCAGAAAATTTAAAACTTCTAAGAATTAAGTATATTATACTAAAAATAGAGCTACGTGTATATTCTATAGTAAATATATTATTCTTTTATTATGGCTCAAACATGTAAGCTACTAAATTATATTGCTATTATAATATCAGTATGATATACACCATTGCTATAAAATAAAGATATGATAAAGAATGCATTTAAATTTTTTTGTCAGTTCTGTAATAAACTATAAAACTGTAATTTTATTTCAGATAGAAAAACATATCGCTAGCCCTGGCTTAAAAGTTTTAGTTTACAATGGTGTGCATTTGGATGGTTATGTTCAACCAATATCTTTCAATGAATATGATATAGTAATAACATCATATAACAATCTTTCAAGAGATTTAAATTATGTTGGAAATTCTGTAAGTATGTTAGTGTAAAATATAATATAAAACTAGTCTTTTATATTTAATTGGTTAAATAAATATTTAAGTAAAATAAAATGTAGTATAATTATTTGAGTAGAGTTTTTCTTGTAATTTAATATTTGAGTAATAGTTTGTTATTATAACATTATAAAAATTAAAAATTAAAAAACATCAAAGTACTAATAATTAAAATAATAGCTTAAATGGAATCAGTCAACTAGCTAATGATCTACTAATAAATTAATCATACCACAAATTAAAATTAATTAAATTATGATTAAACATTTAGCCAAATCATAAATTAAAATCAAGCAATAAAAAAAAAATTACTATAATAATTTAATTAATAATATATATATATATATATATATATGAATCTATAATTTAAAAATACATTTTTCGTTTTATATATTATATTAATATATTTTTAATTAGGATTTAGAAAATCGAAATACTACTCGTTTAAGACATTCCAAAAAATACTATTATCCTCAGTCTCCACTGCCTTGCATAAAGTGGTGGCGAATATGTTTGGATGAAGGTCAAGCTATTGAAAGTACTTCTACTAAAGTATCTGAAATGACATCATGTTTAAAATCTGTACATAAATGGGCTATGACTGGTACACCTATACAAAAATCATTAAATGGTAAGACTAATATTTTTTTAAAATTTAAAATGTTATGATTACTAATTTACCTATATATGCATGTTGAAACTATTGGAAGTATTTATTTTTAAATTTATAATATATACACAAAAAAATTATTTTTATATAAAAATAAATAAATGCTGAGCCTAGTGTATTATTATATTTGCATAGTATGGCTGGTTTCGAATTAAAAATTCATTGTCAGTTCAAATATTAATCATTTAAAAATTTTTAATTTTAATTTTATTATTTATTTTTGTTTTCAGATCTTTATGGTATTTTGAAGTTCCTAGATGTTAGTCCATACTGTAATCGTAATCAGTTTCAGAAGCTTATGAATGGTGACACTAATTTGATGTATGATTGGTTTTCTAAATTGATTTGGCGTACTTTAGTAGAAGATGTTAATTCTGAGTTAAATATACCAACACTTACTAAAGAACAGCATTGGTTGACATTTTCTCAGATTGAAAAACATTTTTACCTTAGCCAACATGTTGATTGTGCTACAAACTTTTCGGATACTATTACTCGGTAATTATTTTACTAATTAAACACTCAACAGATTAATTTTAATATCAGTTTAATTATAATACTTAATTTGTATATTGATGTAAATATTAAGATTGAGCGGGAAGAATATAAGATTTAGGAAAAATCTACCCAAAGCTTGGGATTCAGTATAATTTCTTAATTTTTTTCAAAATAGGAATTATTATTTAGACTAGAACATTGACATAATTGTATTGCCAATTAAATTACCAAATTACTAATAGTATAAAGATAAACTTTTATTGTTAATTATTGATTATGAAACCGTTATCATTTTAAAAATAGATTGGGAGCACATTGAATTTATTTGGTCATGGTATTGTACTGTATAACAACCCAAAATGGTTAGTAAACTATAAGTTAATTAATTGATATTAGCATTGATTATATATATTATTATTATTTAGGATAAATAATCAATGAAATAAGTTGTTACTGGTTATAGTGATAGTAAACACTTTTTAATTTTCAGTCGTTCATATTTTATTTCCTGAATTCCTAAATGTTAAAATATTTATAGTCATAACATTTGGGAAGTAAATGGATTTCTTAACTTTGTTTTTCAAAATTAGTGATTTCCGCTCACCCTTAGTAAACATAAGTGTCATTTTATTTATAATTTATAGTTTGAGCAAAGTAAAATTTCTTAATCTGAAAAATGATTTATTGAAATATTAAATATTTGATCATATATTAAAATAATGTATGAATAGAAAAACTTAGATTTGGTCAGACTCCAGGGTTGTGTAAGGCAGCATTTCTCAATGTTTGGTTGCAAATTATTTTTGGTGGGTCGCTGTTTCTAACTACAAGAAAAATATCTTAGTTATCAAAATATAATTATATATTATAATACAGTTTTGGAGTATTGCATTAAATTATATGATAAAACTCCTTAGAATAAAATTATAAGTAATATTATATTTTAAGCATACAAGGTTTATTTCTGTTTATTTTTTTTTTTTTTTTTTGAGGGTCATATACCCAATACAAAGGACATTTATGGGTCACCTTAGCATTAATGTTGAGGAACACTGGTGTATGGTATAAGTTATAATTGCTGCTTAATCCTTTTAACTTTAAATAAATGTACCTTTACTTTCAAAAATAATAATTTTTAATGAAAGAGTTTATATTTTTGAAGCTAGTTGATTTATAGTAGAAGAATTACATTTCTTTATTAGCTTGGTTAAACTTTTAATATTCTAATTTTCATAAAACAAAAAAAATAAGCATCAACTATTTGGAAAAAATTATAAATATCAATTGGTTAAATACAGCACTAAATATATTGAAATATTTTGAAACTATGATATTTTTTTAATTTAATAACCAATAAGATTTGATGGAAATTTATTGAATTATTAATTTTATCAACTATTTCATTTTATAATGCATAATACATACTTATATATTATATAATATAATATTATTATTATTTACTAACACAAAAATAAAGTAGTTTATTATTTTTGTTTTAAGATTATTTGTATTATTCTTCTAACATTAATTTTACTATAACTATTTGCATTATTTAATTAAGAATATTGTTGAATAAAATTTGAAAAATGTTTTAATTGTTTGAATGAAATTTGCTTATAAAATCATTATCATATCTGTCATAAGTCTTACAATAAAAAAAGCACTTTAATTGTATAAAATAATAGTATTTTATGTATTTTTAATTGATGGAAGATTTATATATACATTTTTTTATTGTTTTTGAAGCATTTTCCCAAATCTAGACATATCTTTCAAAAATATTGATCGGAAAGTTATATTCACCATAATTGGACCATTGTATAAACTTCGACAAGCATGTGTGCATCCACAAGTAATATTATTAATATTAAGTTAAGTTTGTACATTTTTCTAGCAATATGCTATGATTTTTAGGCTGTGAATGGACAGTTTTTGAAAATCAAAGGAACAATGACTATGGAAAAATTAATGGATTTAATGATAGAAAAATGTTGTATTGAATGTAATGATATACTGCGATCACTTGTCTCACAACATAATGCTATTGCTGGATTGTATCTTATTCGTTCAGAAGCTGCTAATGCGGTTGAACATTATAGAACTGTATTAAGTTTAATGGAGAAATATAAAGATAAAAAACTTAAAATAGATACATGTCAGGTAAATTATATTTGCATTTAATTTGTTTACAATTTTTATTTGTTTATTTTTCACTAGAAAATTCATGTAATGTATAATTTGGCTACTGTGCTAGACGAACATTCATCAATATCTCATACCTTATATGATTCAAACTTAAAAAATGATATGGAACTACTTGAAAAAGAATATCTTGATGCTAGTAAACAAAATGTAAGTTAGTGATAATAGTGATTGATAATTATTGCATTTTACATTGTTATTTACCATAATACAAAAACTGTATAAAAAGTATAAATTGTCTAATTGAAATTAACATAAGAAATATTTTTATCTTCTAATCTGATTTAAATTAAGTTTAATCATTTATTATACCTTTATTTATTATTTATTGTTTGTGTCTAGTAAAAATATATTTATGTGAAATTTACAATAGTATTAAAGTTAAAATTTAAATAGGAAAATATTTTAAGTTAAACATATTATTTTTAAAAATATTATCTATAAATTTACAGTAATTTGAGTTAAAACAATGATATTTTTGTTTTGATTCACTTTCTCTCTAAATTAGTAAATTAAAACTAAATTATTCATGGTATAGTTTTGAACAATTAAGTTTAAGGTTGATTTTTATAGTATAAGAGAATTAAAAAATCCTTAGAATATTTGAATGAGTGAAGTTACTTTCTACTATAAAAAGCTAAACAATTTACAATTCCAGTGGTGAATTTAATGAGATGGAAAATTTGTGGTTGTCACTGGGTCTTTAATTGAAAGAATTCTATAGAAATTTATAGTATTAGAATAAGCCATTTTTTGCTGTTTTTTGCCTTTTATTTTTATTTTTTAATAAGCTTCTTTCTACTGGCGATGAAAGGAAATGAGGATATTAATAAAAATTATTATAGCAATTTCTAACTGTTTTTATTCAAAAAACCTAATTTTGAACAATATGCTTATTTGGTATCTATAAATACTTTTAGTTAATATTCCTTAATATTCATTTTTAAAAAAAAGATTCCGAAAATACTTATTCCATTTCACATTTTTTTAAATTTTAAAATATAAATTACATACAATTATAAAATACTGTTTTTATATTTTTAGATTGAAATAACTCGTAAAACAGTTACATTTTATTCAGTTAAAGTAGCTAAACTTCTTGAAAAAAAAACCTTAGGCTATTCTGATTGGTGGTCTGACATGTTAGATTGGATTTTTTCACCTAAAGATTTTTTAATTAAAGTACAAGCAGATTTGGAAGATTACCGTGTGCCTGGTGTACCCAATATTGCAAATAGGTATACTATTATTTAAATTTGATTTATATATTTTGTTTCAAAAAAATTAAATTTAAAATTAATTTTTAAAATTTTTATTTAAATCTAGATTGAAATCTGTGAATGATGTTTACAATATCTTGGGCGTTTGGCTAGCAGACTTGGACAAAGCAAGAATTGACACAATATCTATATTAAATACCTTGGAAGAGACACCTATGAATGACTTAGTTCAATCTGCATTAATATGTCATTTACGTTTAAAATCTAAAAAAGGTCTTTCTAGAAAAAGGTAATTTTGTGCAATGGTGATATTATTTTTTGCCTATGAAATTTAATTATATTAATTTATTTAGATGCTTATTATGCAGAGCAGAAGATCAACTACAAGTTTATGAATCATTATTATTTAGTGTTTCTAATAAACAAAAAAACATGTTAGTTGATAAAACTGAAGAAAAAGATGAAGAAACCATGTATGAAAGTACTAGTAGAGGTCTTTGGAAGATGTCTCAAAAAGAATTTTTACTCATGAGTTAGTTTAAGTATTATATTACTTTTCATATATTTACTTTACATTAAATGTATTTTACAGAATTATTTCAGTATGGACAAGCCAAAATTATTAATAAAAACTGTTTGAAAGATGCAGCTGAACATATGAAAGTTTTGGAGTTAGTGCGCAAAGAATTCAGGTATTTAAGATTATTATGGACTCATCTTAGTGATAGTCTCTCTGCTCATGATGAAATAGTTATGGCCAAGTCAAGGTTAAGACTTGGAGACAGTATAAAACCAGAAGCTGAAGAAAATGGTCCTCCTAAAAAGAAAACTAAAAGGGAGGATGAAAATGATGTTGTTATGGAACAATATGTTAGTAATTTAATAAATAATGATGTCTGATAATAAGAAATTACAATTTTAAATTATATTTATTTAGGTGGATTATAATATGATATCATTGAGATCCGAAATCCCTAGAACTGAAATTATTTTAGAAAAAAAAATTGGAACTCTACTTTATCTTGAAAATTTAAAAAAAGAGAAAGAAAACTCTACTGAAACTGAGCCATGTCCAATTTGTTGTCTTAATGGAGATTCAGGGGTATTAGGAAAATAAATTATTGCAGTTTAGGTGGATTAGAGCATTATTAATATTTTTATTATTATTTTTTTTAATAGTGGGCAGTATTACAATGTGGTCATAGCATATGTAGTATATGTTTAGCAACTATGTGTAATCATTCAGATGCCTTAGAAATAGCTTGCCCAATGTGCAGAAATAATACTCCAATGAATTCTATTTCCTATGTAAAAAGTAATCGTGATGGTGAAGGATCAAGCATAGCAATCAAAGGATCATTTTCTACTAAAATAGAAAGTGTTACTTTAAAACTAATTGAATTAATTGCTCAAGATCCAAAAGTTAAAGTTTTAATATTCTCTACTGTAAGTTAAATTAATATATTTTTAAAATGTATATTGAAAAATTTATATATATATATGTGTGTGTATATAACTTTTTGTAGTGGGAAAAAGCATTAAATCTTCTAGGAGAAGCTTTGGAACAAAATTCAATTAACCATAGGATACTGAAGCCTGGAAATAAATATAAAAAGACATTAAAAGATTTTAAGGTGTGTATATAATTTAATGTCTAGATCAGCGTTTCTTAAATTGTGTTCCGCGGAGATCACTTCGGGGTTCCGCGAAGCATAAGTTATTTCTTCAACATTTTTAAGAAAATTACTTCAAAATATCCAACTAAAAAAATAAAGATTAGTAGAGGGAAAAAAGTTTGAATTATAGAAAAAAATATACAATGTATAGAAATAATATTTGAATGTCGTTGATAAAAATACTAATCGGTTACGACCGTCTGCGATAGCCGACACATAATAGTATAATACGACAGTCGTCAGTCGACCGTGTCTTGCGATACTTTGCGTTGTGTCCTAGTACGTCTCAAAGTTGGTTTTGTTATTTTGTTGCAATATGGAGAGATGGCTTTAAAAATGACTCTTAAGCTTTTTACTCCAGAATATGAATTTTTTGCGTTGAACTTAATTCATAATGATAATTACACAAATGAAAAAGATTTTAGGCCAGTAACTAAAAAATGTAGGATATATGATGAAAGTTACATGTCATTAGAATTTATCAATAATAATGATAATCCTCAATGTGTTATTTGTAGCTAAGTTCTCCCAAATAGCCTTATGGCTCCAGCTGAAATGTGTCGTATTTTAGAATCTATTCATGGTGAACTTAAAAAAAAATTGTAGAATTCTTTATTCAAAAGCGTAGCGAATTATTAAAATCAATAAACTGTATAGTTCAACCCACAAAACCGTGAATGAAAAAGTAACAGAGTTCTTATTTAGTTAGGTATCAGATATCTCAACGCGATGAAGCTTACTCAATTTCCGAAAGTCTTATAAAACCTTGTGCTATAGAGATGGTAAAATGTATGTTAGATGACAAATCAGCAAAAGAAATATCTAAAATCCCACTATCGAATGACATGGTAGCTAATTGTATCAATGATTTGTATTAAAATTTATATTTAGTCTAATTAAAGTAATTATTAATAAATTTAAAGTATTATTATATACATACTATTATTATTATTTTTATTTTAACATATTTTTTGAATTAAATACCATTAACACAATATTATTATAATTTAGCCAATAATCCTAAAATAAACTACAAAGCTAAAAAAACAGTAAGGGTTCCACGATAAAAGGCATCAAAAAGGGTTCCACAGATAAAAAAGTTTAAGAAACGCTGGTCTAGATATAATTAAATTGTTTGGAAACATTTACTACATAATATTTATTAAATTTAACGTAATTAAATTTAATATTTTATATTATATTTTTTTAAATGTAGGAAAATGATAAAATAAATGCATTATTAATGAAATTAAGTCTGGGTTCAAAAGGACTTAATTTAACTGAAGCCACAAGGATATTTTTCATGGAACCAATAATTAAAAAAGCTGATGAATTTCAAGCAGTTGGTCGAATCCATAGAATAGGTCAAACAAAGTAATAAGGATATAATAAATTATTTAGTGTTATAGATGAATTAACATTTTGTTATTTTCACATATTAAGATTATTATATATTTATATATTATTAATTTATATATTTTTAGACCAACTTTTATACATCATTTTGTTATTCGGGATTCTATCGAGGAAAACATTACAAATATGTTTTCAAGTGATGAATTACAGAGATGGGATGATATTACATTGTCTCAATTAATTAGAGTATTTGAAAGAAATGAATCTAATGAAACACTATAGTTATATAATAATTTGTAAGAATAGTTTGTCATTTGTATTAATATTTGTTAATTTAATAGATTTTTATATTATCAGTACTTTCTATGATAATTTCTAATAATAATAATAATAACAATATTAATTCTCATTAAATTTTAATTATACTAATTAATAGACGGCCATTAAATTAGGTACAGAAAATAATAATGTATTTAATGTAATCTTTATTGCAAGAAATAGATATTGTTATTTATTTATTCTTATACTTTACTTTAGTTGTTCATACTCAAAACACGGTGATAATAATTTATAAGATTTTTATATTTACTTAGGTACATTTATGTACATATTGCTTTATATTTAGATTAAAGTATATAAATGTAATTTATTTTCTTAATGTTTAAAATGTATAAATATTGAAATGTATTTATACTTAATTTTGCTATTTTGTTTAAAAAATAAGTATGTTTAATTCATTAATTTATTTTTTAAATATATCAATATTAAATCATACCATTCTAATAGTTTCTTTATTTTTCATGTATTTCATAAGGAATTAGGGTCTTAGAAATAAGTCTTAAATTTTATTTCTATAGAGCAATATATGAATATTTTCTTTGAGTTCTTATTACTTCTTAAGTACCTATTCAAAATCAAGGACTATTACTTAGTATTGTAAGGTGGTTTCATTACTATAACTGTGGTTAAAGCTGTAATACTAATTTACCACTTACTGTATAATGTATGCAGTCGCATAGATAAATTAATAACAAATCATTTGCATGTAATTGTAAAATATTACTTTAACTGGTCAAATTAGTGAAAATATAATAATTATTTATTTACACATTGATTAAATTAATTTATGGATGAATTTTCATGGATATAAATTAATAATTTTAATTGAGATTTTAAATTTAGTCATATATTTAATTGAATATGTATCAATTGTTTATGAATTGAGTTTGAAAATACAAAAATATTGTTATAAAATTAGTTGATATTTTTGAATTTAGTATAGTATTTTTATGTATACCTTTGTATAGTATTTATGATTTAATTGGGTGATTTTATATTCCACGGATTGTTAACAACACTTATTATAATGTTTTTATAATTATCACAATGTTTTAAAAACACTCATTCAAATAAATGCCACTTTAGAACAGGTCTGCTTGAAATTCAAACTTTTACATACATAAACAGTGTATATGAACTTAATCATTTGAGAAATTCCTCATAAAAAAATATGTGAAAAGTTTTTAAACAACTTAATTTCATTATTAAGGAAAATAATATTACCATTATACAATTTGTCAAATCGACATCTCATTATTACGAATCAAAATTTTAATTTTGTTAAATTCAATTTTTAATTTATTATCAATTGCTATTGAACATTATTATTTATTTTAATAAATAACATGGAAATAAAAATAATAATTTAGAAAGACTATAAACTGCCTCCTCGTGCTGTCTGGTGGATAATTTTAAATAGTTCTTAACTAATAACTAAACAATTTTATTTGAATTTAATTTAATACAATTTGAATCATTGTTTCTTACATTTTTTTTTAGATATAAAAACTTATTGGTTGAATTTACATAAAAAAAAAGTCAATAAAATTGTAATCCTTGGAATATACATGCGTCCGATTTTATTTGGGAAGGAAGGGAGTTATGAAATACTCTTTCATCTACACTTAATTCATGTAATATCCTAATATTCAAAAATGTAGTTTTAGTTTTGGGTTAAGAACCATGAACAAAATAATGAGTAAAAAAAAAGTGAAAATTAAAAAAAAAATGCTAATTAGGTACATTAAACATTCAAAAATTGAATCGTGGTATAGCTTATCATTTACAATAAAAAATATAAAAATTTATAAAAGGTATTTAAGCTATACTTGAAAATATTTACCATATTGTCATCTCATTAATTATTTAGTTATCTTAATGTCTAGTTGTTTCTACAAATTATTTATTTCTTTGAAAAACTATGATTTCAGTAGGTATGTATGTCTAAATTTATCATTTACAATATATACAATTATTTAAAATTTTTGTTTTTTTATAATTAAAATAAAGATTACCTATATATTTATTTTATTTTTTATTTATTTAACGGACGAGGCTCTATTTTACATAATGTGTACAATTTTATATTATTTTATGATGGTGTATGAAATATATGAGAAGGATAATGAAGGAAATTACAGTACAACAATTTAGAAGAAGGATTGTATTGGGAGAATAATAGGCTTGAAAAGGAAGGTAGGATGGAGATAAGAAAATGAGGAACAAATGAAGAGAATGTAATGGATGTTATAGATAACGTCATCATCATGAAGTGTGCTTAGGGGGGATGACTTAAGTGATAAGTGAAACGAATGCAGTGAAAGATGATTATAACCAAAGTGGATATGTGAGGACATTATTATGGAGTGAAGAAAGTCTAAATCATGGAACCAAGGTGAGTTAGGGGATGGATGGAGACACTGATTTTTGCCGGGAAGGAAGTCAGTGTGTTGAGTATTATCAGGGCCGTCGAGAGCTTTTGAGGGTCCTGGGGCTGATCGGTTCCAAGCCCCCTTACACTTGTTTGGCCAAGATACATACTACTTGTATATACTTTAGTACAATAATAATATTAAAATTTTCATCTTATGCCACGGCGAATGACATTATAAAATAATACTGAATAAAAAGCTGAGACGACGGGCCCTTTTAGAGGTACGGGCCCCGGGGCTCTAGCCCTCACTGCCTCACCCTCTCGCCGGCCCTGAGTATTATGACCTCATACTCATTCTCCACTCATCTGCACAGTATTAAAATACGTTTTGAAAAAAAAAAAACCAAGTACGATTTTGACGTAATGTCTAAATAAGATAAAAAAATAAAAAATTGTACTCGGTATAAAAGAAAAACTAATTAGGTTGAATTATTTTTCCCACAGTTATTAATTATTGTTGACAGTGGCGTACGCAGGGGGGGGGGGTTAAGGATTTGTAACCTCCCCCGAAAATTTTCTCCGAGGTTTAGGTTAAAATTTACAAATATTACAAGTTTGAAATATGAATAGCTAGTACTGAATACCTATATAGTATCATTGATTATAGAATAGTCTATTATATTATCAATGCTATTATCTATAATGCGGTAGATACATGATAATGTTATGTCATTATTATTTATCTCCATTAAAAATATGGCCTTTGAACATTATTCTGTGCTTTGAATAAACATAAATTTGATAAAAGAATTGTAATGAGAATAAAACTATTAACTTGGTTTCTTTTTTGAGTTTTTAGCATATTTTCAATTTTGTAATTTTCACTGTGGGGTACTTACCTATAATTATTTATTGTGATTTTGAGAGTAGTTGTGATTTTTTTTTTTAAATGGCCAAACGTGACGGATCAATTGTTTCTTATTTCTTAAAGAAGAATAAAATTGATGAAACTGTAAGTATTTAAAGTATTTATTTATCTAACTATCAAGCTTTCAGTGTGATCCTCAAATATATCCAATAATTTCAAAATTGCTGCAAATATTTATTACTTTACCAGTTACCACAGCCACTGGAGAACGATCGTTTTCAACACTACGACGTATTAAGACCTACTTAAGAAATACAATAGGATAAAATAGGCTTAATAGTCTAGCTTTATTAAATATTCATAGGGATATAGAAGTTGATCCGAATGATATAATTAATGAGATGAGTAAATCATCAAATAAAAGATTGAAGTTAAATTTGTAAATTCTTAATTTTTTAATTAAATATATTCTTAAGTTTTACAATGGAAAAAAAAATTAAAAAGTATATTATGTCATATTATAATTTATTTTTAAACTAATAGTGTATGTATAAAATTTGAGTCAAAGTTACATGACCAAAATTATAAAGGATTTACATAATTTTGTTAATTGTAAAATGTGTTATATTTTTACCTTGACCCCCCCCCCCCTTTCCCGAAAAAAAAATCCTGTGTGCGCCACTAATTGGCTGTATAGATTTGCTTGTACGATTTTGACAAATGGGTTTTATAGAAACGTTCGATTTACCTTCACGTCGTTCGCGAAAAAAATGGATTATGTTGTCAGGTAAAAATATAAGAGTGTAAGATGCCATAAATCAAGCCATGTTTGGAAGAGATGAAAGTTATTAAGTTCATCCGTCGATCAAAAGTTATTTTTGACAGAATAATAAACGCGCGTGCTCGTCATTTTTTTGTCACGATGACGAATAACGAGAAGTGAAAAAGTTCCGAGTATGCATATTTTTTTCATCTTCCCGAGAGTAATTAAACTATACGTATTATTTTGGGCTGTTCTCTGCTTTGTCGTAGAAGAAATTTGTACACATACTTAATGTCGCAATATTTCTACTATTATGTTATTATATTACACAGCACATTGCACTGAAAGATGAACGTAGTAATAAGAGTACGCCTACAATTGGACTTTGGATTCAATTTGTTGAGGGGTTACACACTTTCACATCTGATCGTCATTGTTTGACACCTCTTAGACACCTAATTTGATAATTATGAATATTTATGAATATATTATAGATATTATAGAAATATATATGAATCATAATACGATTTTTAATTTCATTCAATCCTAGTAAACGGTATATGCATATTTTTCGTTCTACAGATATTGTTAAGTAAACGTAATATATTTGAATTTAATTATGCGATGTATAATATATGTAGTTATGGTCAAGTAAAATGGGGGTTGCCACTTTGAAAAACAATGTTGGTTGAATCCATGAACTTTTTACTATGCTATTTTACCATAAGTCTATAAAATACATTTTTGTTTGTATTATGTTCACGGTTATTGTAAGTCGGCCATTGACATCGTTCAATGGTGTTAAATATAACATATGCTAAAATTTAGTGTTAACTTCAATATTATTTTTCAATTATAGTTAAAATAAAATATTGTTTTTTAAAATGAATACAGTTCAAATAAAATAATTTGCTTTTAAATATAATATTAAAATCCATAGAATACTATGGGTATATTATGACTTTATTATAGTTTTATTATGACTTTGTTCCATAATGAAGCAAAGCATTTAAAAACTAGAAAACAAAAATTTTATTATTATATTTTTATTGATACATATATTTTTTTTTTTTGATTCGACGTGAAGTTAGAAATGTATACAATTTTGTATGTTATCTTTTGTTTTTTTCGGTGTTGATTTTTATTTTATTATTAATTTTTTGGTTGTACTTAACAATATTTATTACGTTATTTTTTTTCTTTTTTACAAACCTTTATATGAATTCGTTTTAGACCTCGTTGTTTACATTGGACACCTTTTCCATCAATGCGTGGTAAGTCCATTTCTTTAAAAGTCGATGAAAATTCTTGCAGACTCTTATCCATTTAGGTTCTTTGGGTTTTGCCGTAATCCATTCACGTCATTGTTGTCAAGCGAGTGGAATACAAAAACGTGACCTTTTTACAAAGAATACGTATTTGAGGCATTTGTGCACGTGTTTTGCGATCGTACGTTATTAACTCCTTATGTTATTTATAGGTAATAACCTACGTACCTATATGTATTAAGTGAAATATTATTTCGGCTCCACCGAAGACGGATCCAGCACAGTGGCGTAATTTCAGTTTTTAATAGAGGGGAACAAAGGTTTTGACCGGCCCAAATGAAAAAAAAAAAACAACAAAATATCTACTTATATTTTATTAAATTACCATTCCCACTTCACTTATTTTATGATTTCAATAATTATATTATTTTCTTTTATTGTTACAACTCTTTTTACTATGTAATAACATAATTTACAATTATAAGGTAGCAGATATTTTATAAAAATAGTTTTATATCCAGGGTCATTCCAAGGTTTTTCGGGACCAGGGGAAAATTAATTTGCAGTGTTGGGAATAGATAACTAATAATTTATCTAGATAAAGATAAAGATGACTATACTAATTCTTATCTAGATACAGATAAAGATAGTTATACTAAATTTCATCTAGATAAAGATAAAAATAAGTACATTTTTATCTAGATAAATATGAGATAATTTCATGTTTGGTTTTGAAAATATTCAGAATACTACAGCCTACAGATATTAGGTTAAAAATTCATAATTAAAAACATTTTAAAATAAATATCATTTTTTAAACTCATTTCAAACATTAATAAACATAAAATATAAAATATTTTTTTTTTGAAATAAACTTCATAAGAAGATTATCATCTTGTCAGTTATTATCTGTGTAATAGGTATATGATGTACAGAAAAATGTAAAAATAAAAATATAAAAACATTTTAAATTTTAAAATTTTATTTTTATTCTATTTAAATAAATTATCTAGATTGGTACTCATAGATAACAAGATTTTTATCTAGATGAAGATAAAGATAACTGAGTATAAATTTATCTAGATAAGATAAAATATAAATAATTTTTATCTAGATAACTTATCTAGATATATTTATCTAGATATTTCCCAACACTGTTAATTTGGGAGCCCCCTTTCACCATAATAATAAGATATGATAAAAAATACTCACTGGGAATAACAAATACGTTTATTGCAAACGTATTTTTCCAAACTTTAACCAATCAAGCTCATTTAAATTCATTTATTTCTCATATGTGGATGACGCATAGAAGATAATTTTTGTCTCAATAACGGTGGTCGGTGACAGTTTGTTATCATAAATTATTATACATTATGACTTTATAGGGGCCCCTAAAAATATTCCAACAATGGGGCCTGGGGCAAAATGGCCCCCCACTGAACGGCCCTGTGTATACCTATGTCAATTAAAACTCTGTAAACTGTTATGACAATTTTTATTAAATAACACACACACGGCAACAACCCGGCACCAACCCATCGAATTGTTTTTAAAATCAGACAGGGGCAAGTGTCTACTTTGCCAACCCCAAATGAGGCCACTGATCCAGCATATTTTTACGGTTAGGGCACTTAATAGAACAAATTATATAATATAGCTGATTATAGACTTTAGAGATGAGGGCATAAACCCAACTCCCCCCAAAATGTGATAATATTGTACTAAAATTGTCAACATTTATTTTTATTATTTAGTTTTTTTTAAATACACTTTATTTTTAATAATATTTTTTTTCCAACGAAGATGGCACTTGTCCCCAGTGCCCGCCCTTAGATTCGCTGTTATCGTCATATAAAATAATATTATCACTAAGAAACTGATTGATTAATTATAAGAAAATAGAAATTTTTTTATAATAATTTATTTATTATATTTATATTAGATTCTGAACGGAGTGATGGAATCTATTGGTTTTACAATGATGTGTGTTTTAGATTCTGAATGGAGTGATGGAATCTATTGGTTTTACAATGATGTGTGTTTTAGATTCTGAACGGAGTGATGGAATCTATTGGTTTTACAATGAAATGTGTTTTTTTTTTTTTATTATTTTTTTTTTTTATTTTTTTTTATATTCTCTATACACCGTTAAATTTTCAAAGTATTTTGACTTTTATTGAGCTATTTATAGACAATTGAAATTTTCAATTTTTTTAATTTTTTTTTTTAAAATAGCGATAAAATTTTTTTGGCCGACCAGAAAATCTTGAAAATTTAATACAAGGTTTCTTATAAGTTGTTCCTTAACTGATAAAAAAAAATCTAAAATCGTAAGTCACAATTTTTTTTTATAAGTGCTCAAAGTTCCAATTTATACGAAATATGTAAAAATTGCGAACATTTGCAAGTTATTTTGTAGATAAAAATTCATAAATTTTTTTCTGTTCATACTTAAGGTTCAAAATTTTAACACTAGGTTATCTATAAGCTACTCTTCAAAAATCTTTAAAAAAAATTCTACCAGACTTGGAGGAAAAAATTTTATGACTGTTTGAAATTTAAATACTTACGAAATTGCATAAAATAACGATTTATTCTAGAACGATTTTAAATATTTGTTATAATTCAAAAAGTATAAGTCGCAGATTTTTGAAATTTCTACCAGCTGTTAAGATTGGTATTTCCTTTATGTCATATTTTTTTCAAAATATTATATTGATTTTTAAGCCACTTATAGGCATTTAAAATATTCGATTTTTTTACATTTTATTTTTATAATCGGTGATAAAAAAAATTTGGCTACTACAAAATGCTTGAAAATTTAATCGAAGATTCCACAGAAGTATTTCTTAATGTCATTCAAAAATTATTAAAATCCATAAGCACAATTTTTTTTTATAAGCGTTTGAACAGCGAATATTGACATAAAATTACATGTAAAATATAATATAATGTATAATATTCTAGACTGACAGAGATATCGGTTTTTTTTAAAATGCTCTAACTCAAAAACGAAAAACCGCAACAACTTGAAATTATCACCAAATCTTTATATTGACGTTTTCTATACATGGTTAAGTTTTCAATGTATTTTGACATATTTTGTCTTATTTATAGACAATTTAAATTTTCGATTTTTTTAAATTTTTCGTTTCAAAATAAAATATACTTATTACAATATTTATAAATAACATTGTATTATATTCTAGATAAACATATCATCTCCGTTCAGAATCGTTTTTCGTATACAATGATACCTATCATTGAATTCAAATTTAACAAATTCATTATAATGACCTATCTTATGAAGAGTCGCACTTCACCCCCAAGTGTACATCAGAGCGAGGCCCATCCGGTTCTTTTTTTTTATAGTAATATAGAACTATATTATTAGAATGTTTTTTACGTAAAATAACATAGTTACCTATAGCATGACACCCACTATACATCTAAAAATGTTTGAGAAAACATCAACATTGTACGTCTCAATACATTTTGAATAACACCAAAAAATATGTCAGCTGTTTCTCAGTGAAAGCATCCAGGATTTCTATCTTTCATATCGGATTGTTCAACTCATTATGGCTACCAGGTACGTCAGTTATTTTCTCATTTTCGCTCTGGGAAGAACAGTGCATAATGTGATATTCCATATACTTATAAAGTTTCTATTAACTAAATGTTTTGAAGTAATGTTTACTGAATCCAAATTTGTCATGTTTATGATACATTGCACTCGCTATTCTTTTGGTTTCTACAATAGTAAGCCGATGTTGTATTAAAACCTTCAATCCTATTGAATTGAATTTATTTTCGTCTGTCTGTACATTGCTGAAGATTGTCTGCTCTCTAAAGTCAAACATAGATCCAGGTGGACAGTTTATATGTTTTAAGAGTTAGAGCTAAGAATCTCTTAGTTTTTTATTTTATGTTACTGTCATCCCATCACGACTTCTATACTCTGCTCCGTTGTATGCCGCTAGTCGCTGCACGCCCTATAATTTAAATGAATGCGGTTACTATTGCGAAGTCGAAACTAAGAAAAATATAGAAACAACTATGCAAAAACGTAGTCCTTGCATAATAATTTATATAAATATATAAGATATAATAACTTATCGTTTTTATAATATTCGTTGTAAATAGAAATGTTAAATATAAATTATTAGACGGTGCTGATGTGATATGGACAATTCATATAATTGAAACTACCTATGAAGTACAATCAAGTTATTACTATACTTAAGTATTTTGTGCGCAAAAAAATTATGTTATATACATTTTAAAATGTGCGCCATCAATTAGTAAACGAGTTTATAGCATAAAGGTGTCATATAAGTAGTATCTGGAATCCCAGCTTGAATGATATGTCCACTTCAATTTCTTCTGTTGAATTATTGAAACGATGATTGTTAAATTAACTATGGAATTTGTGTCGTTTTACTGACCCATAAATTATAGACAAGTTTCAATTGTGCAAGGATAACCGAATTCAACGTTTTGATCAAGAAAGTACTTTTATAATCATAGTTTTTGGAAAGCTTTTAGCGGGGTCTATTCGAAATGTCTACTCTTCTCGCTTACACAGAGTCGTCATATTTAAACAAAGTATGGCAATGTAAATATATTAAATATATTATACGGTAGTAAATATTCTTTAGAGAGTTTCAATCAAGGATAATACTTTGTTGAAATGAATTGACACATTTATGGTTAAATATTTGTATGTTTATTTACTCGTACAAATTATAAGAGTATATTAAACCACAACTATCAATGACGTATTAATAATAATTATTCTAAAATCTATATATATTATAAAATTTAAATTCCACACACTGACTCAGTGGCGTAAGTAGAGGGGGGGATTACGGTCTAAAGCCCCCCTCCCCTTATTGCCCTTATTTGTTTTTACATTTACTCACGAATTAAGAAAGGTAGTAGCTAAAAATCATGGTAATATCTGTATAAATAACCATGCTTAAAATTTTAATCTATCTAATTACAACCATAATCCGTAGATATTTATGATTGTAACTGAACTGATGTTACTCGCAATCAACGCATCGTTAGGTTATTTCTTCAACTATACCAGAGAACATTTTCAACATTGAAAAGTTTAAAATCGTACTTAAGATCAACCAAAATGGAGGAATGTCTAAATGAATTAATTATAACAAATACTAACAAAAAAGAACTTACGGAATTTGAAGTTCAACAATAATTTTCAATAATTTCAACTAATTTACAACAATTATTAGATTGGGCAAAATTAAAATGTATTTTATTGCCATTATTTTTATTATTATATTTTTATGTTATTTTTTCAAATTTTTTTTTTTTTAAATATTTTATGCTTAATATATATAGTAAGTAACAGTAGTATAAGTAATAATTAAGAAAACAACTTCTTTAATTTTCAAATCTAATCTTTTAATAGTTGAGTAATTATTTATTTTTAAACAATCCTATTGAAAAAAATCTGCGTACGCCACTGCACTGTCTATCATATCGGCGAACACCTCAAATAACCTACAGATTCATAAATATTGAAGAGTTGTACTTCTTAGTTTAGTATATATTAACGAACCAAGAAAGGATTTTTTGAAAATTGAATTTTTAAACGTTAATAAATTAATAAATACAATGGAACTCGTTGACGTTCAAGGAAACTAAATTGAGTATTATTATTTGAGACCCTCAATTTATGTCATTATAAACGATTTCTACGGTGTAGACAAATCATAGCAATCATTTAATATTTATTAACTGTATACAAATCAAATTGGAATATAATAATGGTTGGCCGTCGTATATTAATGTTTATTATTTATATACAATTTATGTACAATTTATGTACAATAAAACAATAATTATATAGGTAGTTCGAAGTTACTTTTATTTTCTAAACATGTTAAATGTTAAAATTAAAAACTGTATTATATTATTATTATATTATATATATATAATATTGTTTTTTAAACAAAAACTGAAAGAAAAAACTGTTGTAATGGACCTTGGAGTTTCTTACTCCCTCTTTACGTGATTTTGATTCATATGTATAATAAATTGCTCAACAAATGAGTACTTACACAATACAATTGTATTAATTATTTATCATTATGGTACCCGTATCTTCTTCTTGGACGTATTTTCGTATCCAATTTTCGACTTTCTTCCTGGAATCATTCATGGCCTTGTGAGACATTTTTGGTTTTCCAAAGTCTAAATTCTTGTTGGCCACACAATATGGTTGCGCTACGATAAAATCTTCGGTATCTTGTCCGTACAGTGCTCCTTCTAGGCATTTCCTTAGTTCCCGGGCTGTAGAACTATGTGTGAGGTAGTGATTGCCGCAATTATCATTGTCGTTGTTATCTACATCACAATTGACTGTATCAATAGTGACACGGAGCTCCGAAGTTAGATTATTTAATTCCAAGCCTTTCATTGTTCTGGAAGCGGCTTGACTAATTCCTAGAGGAGGGTACACCATACTTACGTCTTTCATAGCTTCGTTCCAGTCCTCGTAAGTTTCATCGGTCACTCCATGCCCCGACACGAAATCCTTTTCTGCTATCACTACTGCCACCGCTTCCTTATAGGCTGGCGAAAATTTTGCTTTTTCGCATTCTTCCAATTTGGGCTCGTTGTGCTCCATTAAAATCCGTTTCAAATCCTCGTCTTCACATTTATTGTATTCGTCGTCGTCGTCGTCGAGTGATGAACATGAAAATGCACCTTTCATGTAAATAGGCACGTATTTAAGGCATTCGTGGACGTGATCCAGGTATTCCGCACTGCTTGTTGTTGTTGACTCTGACGAAGACATGTCTTTAATATGTAAATGTTAGTGTATATTATTTAATATATGTATTATAAGTACGTGTGAACAACGTTATCGTTTATAATTAGTAAGTGTATGTGCGCGCCGTTATCTTAAGTAGTTGTACTATATTGATCGATCAAGCGACTGTACCTATGACAACTACATAACGGTTTATTCCTATTAAGTTTTTAGATTCCATGATAAAAAACTTGATCAGTTGCTTAATCAGGCTTCCAAAAAGTTATTATATACCATATCATCATGTGTGTCGTATAATATTATATGATTATTTATATAAAGGGTGTAATGGGTATATTTGACTAATGCAATAACTTTTTTCTATTCAATATTTTGATTTTTTTTTTTATTGTAATGATTTTTGGAGCTCTACGATAAAAAATTTATATTTTATTTTATCTTTTTAAAACTAAAAATAAATAATTTTAATTTTGTAATACATTTTTTTTCTTATAATCCAAGAAAATTATTTTATAAATAAGTATTTAACCCGTCATCAGTGGTGTCTTCTAAAATCATGTGAGTGGTGGCATCGGTCACCGAACTAAACAAAATGATAAATTTTGATCTTTATTTTTTAATATTTATTCATTTGATATAATTTTTTATTCGGTAACTACGTGTGACGGCCAAGACACTCAAAGACAGTAAGGAATAAATGATAGGATTTTCGAAAGTATGGTGATAGATAATACGTCATATTTATAATATATTTGATTATGGGTCTAACCAAGTAGAATATAAATATCCAAATTATAGTATTATAACTGTGTAAGCAACTGCATGTTATCATCAAAATTATGAGTATATAACCTTAAAAAATGTTTGTGATGTTAAACTTAAATTGTATAAAAGTAGGTATAAAGAAATCATTCTAAATTCGTTAAAATTTCAGGGAGAAGAACACCCGAAAATCCCCCTAAAGTCCCTGCTCGTCATATATTGAATTCCAAGCGTAAAAAAAAAGATACTTCCAAATTATCACTCATCACTCTCTAAAATGTATTTAAAAGTATGGGGTATATTCCAACATTGTTGTTCAATGATTCTATTTGGGTAATATTGATAGTTACTCGTTAAAAAAACTTAGAATTTGTACTACTGATATTCTACGTATCTCCATAGAAATATACCACACGAGCTTCAATCATAATTAACATTTAAAATAATTAAACATGTAATGATTTTTAACCCTTACAAATGTAAATTTCAAAAAATAATTTTTTAATGCATTTATATATTTAGTAATAAGTACAGTCCCTCAGCAGTTCAAATGAACCGGTACAAGAGATTTGACTGTACGTCAGTCAGTCTAGAAAAGTTTGATTATAAAATATAATATATGTACCTACATTTTATAAATATTATTTAGCTAGTAGAAAATAATCGACAATTAAATTATAAATGGACTTAATATTTGTATTTTAGATTCTGAACGGAGTGAAGAATGTATTGATTTTACAATGATGTGTGTTTTTTTTTTTTTTTTTTTTTTGTGTCTGTCGACACGATTTGGGGCAGTAAAAATGCTTCGATTGCCTTATGTAGCAACTTTTCTGAAAGGAAAGTGAATCTATTTGGTACTTTGGGGGGTCAAAAGTAAAAAATTTCCAATATTTTTTAAATGCGACGGGAAAAACCATAAAAAAATTTGGGAAAAACGGGAGTTTTTACGCAAAACCAGTTTTCGACATAATCAAATTTTTTATTTTGCTATAACTCAAAAACTAATCGATATAAATACTTGAAATTTTCACCAAATGTTTAGATTAGCGTTCTCTATACACCATTAAATTTTCAAAGTATTTTATATTAATATTTATATTAGATTCTGAACGGAGTGATGGAATCTATTGGTTTTACAATGATGTGTGTTTTAGATTCTGAATGGAGTGATGGAATCTATTGGTTTTACAATGATGTGTGTTTTAGATTCTGAACGGAGTGATGGAATCTATTGGTTTTACAATGAAATGTGTTTTTTTTTTTTTATTATTTTTTTTTTTTATTTTTTTTTATATTCTCTATACACCGTTAAATTTTCAAAGTATTTTGACTTTTATTGAGCTATTTATAGACAATTGAAACTTTCAAATTTTTAAGTATTTTTTTTTTAAATAACGATAAAACTTTTTTGGCTGCCCAGAAATTCTTGAAAATTTAATACAAGATTTCTTATAAGTTCTTCCTTAACTGATAAAAAAAAATCTAAAATCGTAAGTCACTATTTTTTTTTATAAGTACTCAAAGTTCCAATTTATACGAAATATGTAAAAATCACGATAATTTGCAAGTTATTTTGTAGATAAAAATTCATAAAATTTTTTCTGTTCATACTTAAGGTTCAAAATTTTAACACTAGGTTATCTATAAGCTACTCTTCAAAAATCTTTAAAAAAATTTTTACCGGAATTTGAGGAAAAAATTTTATGACTGTTTGAAATTTAAATATTTACGAAATTGCATAAAATAGCGATTTATTCTCAAACGATTTTAAATATTTTTTATAATTCAAAAAGTATAAGTCGCAGATTTTTTAAATTTCTACCAGCTGTTAAGATTGGTATTTCCTTTATGTCATATTTTTTTCAAAATATTATATTGATTTTTAAGCCACTTATAGGCATTTAAAATATTCGATTTTTTTACATTTTTTTTTTATAATCGGTGATAAAAAAAATTTGGCTACTACAAAATACTTGAAAATGTAATCGAAGATTCCTCAGAAGTATTTCTTAATGTCATTCAAAAATTATTAAAATCCATAAGCACAATTTTTTTTTATAAGCGTTTGAACAGCGAATATTGACATAAAATTACATGTAAAATATAATATAATGTAGAATGTTCTAGACTGACAAAGATATCGGTTTTTTTTTTAAATGCTCTAACTCAAAAACGAAAAACTGCAAAAACTTGAAATTTTCACCAAATCTTTATATTGACGTTTTCTATACATGGTTAAGTTTTCAAAGTATTTTGACATATTTTGACTTATTTATAGACAATTTAAATTTTCGATTTTTGTAAAATATTTGTTTTTAAACATCTATAAAATTTAAGTGGTTGAGCGAAAACTCTTGAAAATTGTATACTAGGTTTATAATAAGTTAAACTTATCGTAACTAAAAAATATCGGTGATCGGTTAACTCAATTTTTTTTTATAAGCCCTTAATGCTCAAATTTGTATAAAATGTGTAAAAATCACGATAATTTGCAAGTTATTTTGTAGATAAAAATTCATAAAATTTTTTCTGTTCATACTTAAGGTTCAAAATTTTAACACTAGGTTATCTATGAGCTACTCTTCAAAAATCTTTAAAAAAATTTCTACCGGACTAAGAAGAAAAAATTGTATGACTGTTTGAAATTTAAATATTTACGAAATTGCATAAAATAGCGATTTATTCTCAGACGATTTTAAATATTTGTTATAATTCAAAAAGTATAAGTCGCAGATTTTTTAAATTTCTACCAGCTGTTAAGATTGGTATTTCCTTTATGTCATATTTTTTTCAAAATATTATATTGATTTTTAAGCCACTTATAGGCATTTAAAATATTCGATTTTTTTACATTTTATTTTTATAATCGGTGATAAAAAAAATTTGGCTACTACAAAATGCTTGAAAATTTAATCGAAGATTCCACAGAAGTATTTCTTAATGTCATTCAAAAATTATTAAAATCCATAAGCACAATTTTTTTTTATAAGCGTTTGAACAGCGAATATTGACATAAAATTACATGTAAAATATAATATAATGTAGAATGTTCTAGACTGACAAACTATATCGCTGTATGTAACTGCCAACCCATCCTAATTGATAAATATATTTATCGTTTCAAAATAAAATAAACTTTTTACAATGTTTATAAATAACAATGTATTATATCCTAGACAAACATATGAACTCCGTTCAGAATCGTTATTCGTATACAATGATATCTATCATTGCATTCAAATTTAACAAATCCATTATAATAATGACCTATCCTATAAGCGAGGTGCACTCCACCCCTAGCTGTACAGCAGAGCGAGGCCCATCCGGTTCTTTTTAGTATTTAAAACGTTTCTGATTATTAAGATTACTTTGAAAATTTAAACTTTCGAGTGGTAAATTTGCTATAGGTACTAAAAATTGCATGCAGTAAAGTGGCCCCTACACGATCAATAATATTGAGTCAATAAAATTGTATCAATATTTTGTCCAATATTCATTTCACCCAAACCTCTCGATATTATTGCACAATATTCAGTTGAATTCGTTAGCCAGGTCAGGTGTAGTACCGCTGTGTATGACCGCTTGTGTTATCTAAGTTTTTTACACTGTGTCAATTGAAAGGCAGCATTTACTATCTGCTATAAATTATGTTATAACTATATTATTATAGTTTTAAATATGTATCTTAACGATACCGAATTAATTTGCATCGCAGTAGCATTTGGATTAAACCAAAAAATACCCAAACAAAATAAAAGAAGACGTTGGATGAAAGGATGGTATAAGCAAAGAGCGCAATATAGTTCAATCATTTTTCATATTGAACTGTCTACGAATGACTGAACCAGATGACTATGGGAATTAGGAATGACATTCCAAAGTGCCGGCAGATCCCGATACAAATCAAAACATTCGATTATGAAAGTTCGTTCTTCCATTTTAGTTGACATAATTCTTATTAAAATGATATAGTGTATCATATAAACCTGTAGCAATATGACACAACTCGTGTGGCTTCACAACTGATATGATATGATACTAAATATTACGTTATTTTACACAATATCATATTCAAACGTTCAATAATATTGTGTATTGTACAAACAATTTCCAACCCAGTTTGATTTCCTCAATATATTGTACAATTCTTGAATATCTATACTAGACCGTCAATAATATTGTGCTATATCGATTATTGTGCGATATTAATTATCGTGTAGGGACCGCTTAACGATGTATAATATAATAATTGAATATACTATGGTCTGGTCTGTATGCAAGGGGGGAGGCTTAGGGGTTCTAACCCTCAATAAGGATCTTCTTAAATATAATTTTACTAAGAATATATCTAGTCCTCATTCTATAAAAATTAAACTGACTTGAAAATTCATATATAGTTGTATATTTTTGTAATATCAGTGCCAATTTTCTACGTTTTGACGCATTTTTCTATTTAATTTCAGGGCATTTCCAATTATGTCGATTATCGTTGTAAATGTCATCCATAGAACGTATTTTCACCGACAAGTCAGCTGTTCAAGTTATTCAGACATTTATTGATTTTTAATACATTTTTTGATTTTTTTTGATAACATACATAATTTTGTACCCCTCCCTTGGACGATTCTTGCGTACGAGTATATGTACTTTGGTACTTTAGAAAGATAATTTTTCCACTTTATTAATAGTTTTTCCGATACATATACACGGAAGTTGGAAAAAAACTGAGATTTAATGTTCAATACCGTCCTGTTAGTATTTTGATTTATTAAATAGTTAATTTCCGAGGTTTGGTTATTTTTTATAAGAGAGTATGTACGACAAGGCTGACTTGCAATTACTTAATTAAAGTAATTTAATTTGTAAACATAATTAATACATATTTAAATGTTATGATTTGTGATATTTGTAATTGTGATTTTATATTACATTTTTTCTTTTGATTAACGTATTCGAAGTAAAATATTTATTGAACCTATGCTACTAAAAAAAAAAAATAAAATAAAAAAGATTGTCTGTGCATTGTAGTCGCACAATAACTAGTGTTATTGATTTTATAGTATACGTCACACCACTGTTAAATTTAGGAGCGCCTACGTGGACGCATTCCTAGATGCCGCTGTAACCGTTTGCGTTAAACTTGATAAAAACAATTTTATGTCAACAGAAACAATAATTAATTTAAGTTAACGGTTAAAAATAATTGGAAAATGTATCAAATACAAAATATGAATTAGAAGTTGGCAATTGATATAATTACAATGGTAAAATTTTAATTTATTGATATTTTTCGTTTCATTTACTTATGAATAATCTGAAAAATACATGTTACCTAGTAAAAAATTGATAAATTCATTTTTCACATGTTTGGATTAAATAATGGTTTCAAAATCCATAGTATATTTAAATTAATAATAGATTTCGAACATTTTTAAAGTTTTTTTCAAATAATATTACATAGAGCACAGCTGGGTTTTGTCCGATTTCTCTTTTCTTTTTTTTCGGTAGATATAATGTCAACTTCACATTCGTGCGAAATCGGTCTGAAAAAAAAAATAAATATAACATTGAAAAAATACCAAACCATCACGATCGTGCTTTGCCGGTTTGTAAGATCGTTAAAAACTTACCATTATTTAAAAACTGATATTACCTTAAATTATGATTTTAAATATATAGTATAGTTAAATTTATATACATATACAAATTTGAAAATGGAATCTTTGCCATGTATGTTCTTTGAAACTTCTAAATCGATTTTTTTTTAAATAAAAGAGTACATCCCGGAGCAGGTAGCTTAATTTAAATTCTACAAATCAACTGAGTAATTATTTATTTGTAATTGTTTATTTTTCAATACCCTACGGTGCATCGCAGCAAAAAAACTAAAACGTGTGCTTTCCTACAGTCAGGCATCACTATTCCCCACTGACAACACCATCGCTAACGACGCCATATCGATATCTTATTATAGGTCGTATGGTGATTAGTGACGTTATTTTCGTGAGGCATACATTTAGTCCGATAAAATAATTGGACAAGAACACGTTTTTATATGCGTTTGTTATAATAGGGAATATGAATTCAAAATGTAAGTATTGTCATGACGTTCCTGAATTTGACACACCAATTAATTTGAAAAATATGTACTAATAGTTAGCAAATTTCAGCAAATGATTGAAAATTATCCCTTTAATTTACAATCAATTTATATTTGGGTGGGTTAAGAGTTCATGTATCCCACTCACTTTGCAGTATCACCACGAAATTCATGTCTAAAATTAACAAATTGTTAATAAATGATAGCAAATTTATTTTGAAAATTAGCAAATCATTGCTTCATATCTAAAAACTGTTTTTTTTTTTATATGGGTGGGCTAAGTTCAAACAGCTTATTTTATATGGTGCATATCAACACGTATTAATTGTAACCAAAAACTGGAACAATAAGTGAGTTGTTACTTACTCTATACAGTACAGTCAAAAACAACATTTCTAATTTAGACATTCATATAAATAACATTATTTTATTGAAAAATTTATATTTTATTTTATTTTGTTTTTGTTTATTTGTTTTTTCTCGGTAAGAGTTATTTGATCTTCTGTGATTCCATTCGAATAGTGTGTCAGTCAGTGAAAAATAGTCTAGCAAAAAAACTGTTTGGTTTTATTACATTTTTATGTTTTACCATGTTATTAATTTAATGATGGCTAACAAAGCAAGTTCTTCAATTATTTAAAATACATATTCGCTTTTACTACATAATATTATACATATTATATTATTATTTCTTTATATTATAACTTTACCTGTATTAGTACCTACATATATTCAATAAATTATACAATAATATAAATACCAGGTCGGTTTAGGGGGAATTTGTAGCTATAAACTTTTTGGCATAGAATAATAATGTACGTTGAATTATTCTTATAAATTTAAAAAAATACAAATATAATAAAACAAAACAGTTTTTTGCTTGATTATTTTATTTTTTATTATCCGTATGGAAACATAAACAATCGAATAACTTTAATTTAAAGAAAATAGTTTTTACAAAATTAAATAATGTATACATTTTTCAATAATATAATTTTATCTATACGAACGTCTAAATTGAGTAACGTAGATTTTGATCGTGCTCTATGAAGTATTATACTTAGAACTCACCTGTTTCAATTATTGTGTTGATATGTGTGTAGTAATTACCCAAAAATACAAGTGTAAAAAAAAGAGATGGAAGGGGTGATGAAGGTAGATGAAGGTAGGAAAAGGATATCGTGGGTTGATCACCTTCTTCCTTGTTTAAGGGAGAGTTCTCGGGATTATAAAGGTCCGAGAGCCAATCAATGTAACTGAACAGTCTGGCAAGCCAAATAAAATAGCACTTACTAGTACCGTAGCAGGTATTCGGGTGCCGACGATTTAGACTCTTATAACTACCGTAGGAATGTAATGAAGTTGAAATGAAGTGAAATAGACATAAAATTTGATATACTGAAGCTGGACACTTTTTAGTACTTGCACGGAAAACTTAAATTTAAAAATAAATATAAAAGTATAATAGTAGTAGGTACGTAATAATCACTTATCATAAGAAACTCCTTGATTAATTTAACGGTCTGTGCGCACGCACTGACGACCTAAGATCAAGAGCTTCAGGAGAGGGTTGTGTGTCCCTTTTATATAGGGATGTTTGGCGGGATGGACCTTAGATCGGTCCTTTGAAGGTTTGACCTACTTATGATGTCAGTAGTGTGTTGTTGGGTTATGTCTTTCTTATTTGTGTTATCTGTGTGGGTGTCGAAAGAGTCGTTATTTATTAGCTTGTAACATTGTATAAAATCGAATAGTGTACATCATTACAAATAATTTATGAAATGTTAAAAAATTAATAAATAAATAGTAATTTAATAATCAATAAGTTGTTATTTATGAAACAGTCGAATGATGCACATTAATTACAGTGTTTACGCATCATATAAGGTAGGCTGCCTGAACGGGCATATGTAAATTCCCCTAAAAACATTTTGTTACCGTATTACACTAATGTAAATTCCCCTAAAAACATTTTGCTACCGTATTACACTAACGTAGAAAACACCACGTAGAGGCAGTTTTGACTTGTATAACACTAAACCAAACGATGACCGCTTGGATACATTTTATGATTATTTAAAAAATACATATATTGGTGAAAGAGCAATTTTTCCATCTACAGTCTGGGCAGAAGCATCTTCCGAATTAACAAAATCCACAAATGCTTGTGAATCATTCCATGCTCATTTTAAATCAAATTTTTACCATAGCCATCCAAATATTTTTATGTTTATTGATACACTAAAGAATATTCAATCAGAAATTTACATAAAATTATAAAGCATATACAAAGCAAATAGTTGCAATAATAATAAGTTAAAAAGACGTCAACAATTATTAAATCAGCTAATAGAAAATTATAAAGAACAAGAAATTACTATGTTTCATTATATAAAAACCGTTTCACATTATTACTCAATCAAAAAATAATATCAATAATATCAACTTTAATAATTTAATAGTACAACGATGAAAATGAATTTTTCTAAAGGCCGGTTTACACTTATTAAAAACTTATCAAAGTAGCCACGTTCGTAACCACGGATCATTGCAACTTTGATGCGAGCACTGACGACATTGTTTACACTGTCAAATTTTGTCTGTCCAAGTAAAATATAAAATAAATAAATTTATCAGTCATTATGTATCAGACTATTTGTATAGCATGTTTGTTTTTATATTCAGATATATTTGTATTCCACAGAACTTCATGACTTTCGTACAAATGAATAAATTTCATTATTTTGTCCTCATACCATTTTTCTCTGTCATTATAATATTATGTACGAGTAAAAAATTAAATTGAAAAAAAAAATTATTACAAAAAATATTATTGTATTAAATAAACTTAATAAATTTAATATTTCAAAGATCAAAAAATTTTATATTAGCTATTATATTATATTAACTATTTGCTCAATTCACTGAAAACAAGTCATATTAAAAATAAAATGTTCTCCCCACGTACAAGGATTTTGATACATGTCCGTGCCGGCATGGATTGGACAACACGACTCGTACGAGTTTGTCACACGTGTTTTTTACAAATAATTATTCCTACAACCAAAGTATTTTATTTTTTCATTTATAACAGATGACTGTATTGTATGAGTATTTTAAGTTTAAAACAGAGGAAAGTGATTGAATGACTCATAATAAAAGACAAAAATAATTAAAATTTTACATTAAAAATAACAAAACGAATTGCAGGTATAGTACTTAAATTAGAATTTTTTCCCAGAAAATAAGAGGATTTTTGTTTTTATTTTCTGTTTATGAAAATAAAAATAACGATTTGATAGAGACTTATTGTTTTTGTATGAATAGTTTAAATTTGTAGCTCTGAAATTGATTTACTTAATTCAAACTATTCAAGTATATTTTATTAGTCGAACTATTCATGTTTATGGACCGCGAAGCTACATGGACCGGAACTCAAAATCGCATTAAATTATTGATTTTGTTATTACATATTGTTTATTGGCTCTATTATTGTTAATTTAGTTGTTAATATGAAAAATAAAAACAATAAACTATGGTGGCCGGGCGAAAACATCGCGCAAGCAAGTTGATTGCTCGGTCGTCGATCAAACTGAAAAAAAATCTTGGCTGATTGCTTAGCACCAAAAACAAAATTATTATTTATTATTTTACTTACAAAAAATTATTATACTTCTAAGGAAAAAATCTTCTACAAAAATTATTTATTAGAATTTAAATTTTTTACACGAAGATTCCCTTTAATTTCGGTATACGTAACAAACAGAATACGTTCGTTGAAATATTATTATGTATTGTTATTTATTGATTATTAATATAATTAGTATTAATACTATGTTAGTCAGTCAAAATTAGGCATTTTTTATCCATATTATATACGCAGTAACGCAGTAAACTTGATATAAATTGAATTAAGGTAGTTTTGATCGGATTGACTATGATTTTGAATTAAGAAATATCGTATAGTAGACTATCAAAAATTAAAAAAAATAATTTATATACGTGTTTTATTATTTTTTTGCTGTATAAAGGTTGCCTGATATTTTAATTTTTCTGTCCAACCTGAAAATTATTATAGAAGCCGGTATGAAAAAAAGTACGATAGTAATACCTTTACTTTGATTTTGGTGTTTTTCAGAAATTCGTGCAGCATAAGCCGTATGGAAAAGATAATAGGTAAAGATTGCGCATTTTTTTGCATTTTGATACACAGTATGTACAGCGGTGTATTGGTAAATATATTTATTGGTATACGTACTAATAAAATATGTATATTAGTCCTAAGACAATGTTTTCTCTTCACTTGACAATTTTTTTTCGATGCGTTTGAATAAATGTAATTATTTCCTTACACGTTTAGTACTTCTAATAAAACTATAAAATAAAATACAACAAGGTATACATTGGACGCACGTTATAAATTACGATACAGATTTAAGAACCTTGGGTTGAATGTTCGTATTTCATATTACATCTAATAACATATATTTTTTAAAAATGTTATGCACTAAATTTAACATAAATACAGTGTACGTTGTATCTTCAAAAGATAAATATTCAAAATTAATAGTTCATACAATTTTTTTCTATTGAACTATTAAATTATTTTGTTTTTGGTTTTCGAGTTATTTTAGAAGCGTATACCCATAAAATTATATTTTACATTAGGTATACGCCGAAAATCGAAAATTTACTGATGGGTATATTCCGTATACCTGCGTATACGTACTAGTGGTCTTGATATCCGAGTATCCGGGTTTTACAGGTATTACCCGATTTTCCAAAATTTCGGGTACCTGTTAAGGCGGTCGCCCACGAACGACTGGTGTACTTGGCCAATATTTGTCATTGGTGACAACACGCCAGTCGTATAGGAGAGTTCACGAGTACAATTGTTGGTTACTGGCTCGTACCGGTGAATTGTCGGTAAACCTGACACAAGTCAAAGGATCACCAATGTTTAGATTCAACTTGGCGTTTGCTCCCTCACGGCATGGTGACTGGTATTGACTGGCCATGCGAGTTTTTTTTTTTTAAATAATTTATTATTAAAAGAAATAATATACATAATAATTTGTATACACAGATAGGTATGTATATATATATATATATATATATATGATTGTGGTATAAGACATATTATTTTGACAATGCTAGCCGTATACGAGTTAAAAAGTCAAACGTTTTATTGAAGTTAAAAAAAATTTTAATTAATTATGTGTATTTACGTTTTTTCTTACTTCCTAAACAAGTAAATCATAAACCGATGAGATTAAAATATAACTCAGACTTCTTACTGACTTATTTAATTTAATTCATTGAGAGGACATTATAAACTGGTCATCTATACAACCCGAGTGGGAGAATATACAATTACCATGACAAGTTGGTTTTATGGATCGAGTACCCGTTATGGTTTGTATACTCATTAGTAAACGATTACACACCGGTCCCCGGACAAGGCGGCGGAGTGATTGTGAGGAGGAACCGATAGCGGCACGCCCCTATCGGTTTCTCCTAGGACACCGTTTTTTGTAAAAAATCTTGTGAGGGGCTGCCGGTAGGGGATTGTCCTGCCCGCACCCCAAACTGTAGAAGCGCTGTGAAATTTTCTAAATAAACGATGGCGACCCACCACCCGAAGCATTGCTTCACGGCTTTCCCGGGTGGTGGGTGTATTGCCGATTAAAAAAAAAAAAAAAAAAAAAAAGTAAACGATTATAACGAAACCCATAATTTCGTTATCTTCGTTTTTTTTTTCGTTGCATAGATAAATAACTGCTATAAATAGATATTATTTTATACAACATTTTTAACGATTTACAGTTCACTATTATATTACAGTATATTAGTAGCTATAGGAATATAACAATTTAAATATAGGCTTTATAATAACTTTAAACATGTTATTGGACATTATGGACATTATACTTGAATAAAATAATTATTGAAATATAATATCACTAATAATACTCACATAAAATATTAGACATTTTATTTTTTAAACCTAATTTTGTTAATTTAAAAGAGGAAATATTTTAATTTTTTTTTATTCAAATAGTTGTGCATTTAATAATGATAAAAATTTAAAAATTTAATACTGATTACTTCTTAGCAGTCAAGACTTAGATAAACCGTTTACGTACATCAAAAACCTTCGGGTACCCGAAAATTTTGGGTATTGGGTACCCTAGGGTGGCCCTTAAAAATAGATGTTTAAATTTTTTTTGCGGCACCATCCGATTTTTTTTTAATACATGAAAAAATAATGAAATAATGAAAAAATTTTAAATCATTCATTCAATTTTAAGCCGTGCCTCCGGGCACTTGAAGTTGAGTAGTTTTTTGTTCTAAAATGGGAACAGCGAGAATTATTGATAGATTCCTTTGTTCATCAAGTTCGGAAGTAGCTTACTATCCCAATGTAAAACCATAGCTTGTAGATTACACTTCTTAAACTGATCCTTAAAAATACGTACTCTCTCTTCTCTTAAAATCTTTCGGCAGCGTTGAATTGATGTCCTGTTAATATTAAAGTCATCCACATTTTTTTCTAAAGCTTCAACTACAGCTATAAAAATATGAACTGCTGCTCTATCGCTGACTTTACGACTATCCATCACGCAAACAAGTTATGGAGTAATTAAAGTACGTTTACCTTTTTTTTGGTGAAGATGGTTCAATGTATTCCGGGCGTTCAGCACATGTTCCAGAGTACTCTACATCACTTTCTGAACTGTCTGTTTTTTCTGTGTCTGTTTCACTCAATTATAATTAACCAAAGTAGTCTATTGCTAAAAAATTTAATATAATACAAAAGTATTATTTTTCAAATAAAATCATAGAAATTTGATAGTAAATTAAATATAATAAATAAATACTACATTATTACATTATAAAAAAATATGAATATTAGAAATGTTGAATTTATTTAAATATATGTATATTATGAAAAATAAAATAAATAATGACATACTTTGCATTGATTTTTTGTTCTCTCTTTTAAAAACTTCTTCTTTCTGTCGCGAAGCATTATATAGTCAATACCATACATGTACCCAGGACGTCCTTTTTTCCATTGACTGATTAAAATTGTTTTTCTTCTTCTATACTTATTAATTTTAAAATATCAATGTGATCTATATCATACAAATTATCGAATTTGTCTGTAAATAGCTCTTCACTCCACTTATGTTTTACTGATGTTCTTCCAGCGTGTTTTTGCAAAAGTCTCCACTTCTCGTACAAATCTATTACTTTATTAATACAATGTTTCTCGTCCATGAGTAGGAATACGAGCTTTTTCCAAAAAAACCATCACCTCATGGATTACTAACCGAGCACTATCCCGCACGCTTAACTTTACAATTCTAATATTAAAAAAAAGCGTTTTTATAATTTGTAAATTTGATGGCAATTAACTGTCTGTTATTTCGTTTGCATAATCTTTAATTAAATATAATTTACCACGTATAACTTTGAAAGACATTATTTAACCTTTAAAAAAATTTAAGAACACGACTTTAATATTAATTTAGTTGGTCACACAAAATTACCCAACAAAAATATGCGTATGCTTAATGCTTTTCGATAACTGTTAACATTTATAGAAAAAATCGCTATCCAGCAGTGAGCTGTCTAAAGCGGCCCCTACACGATCAATAATATTGAGTCAATAAAATTGTATCAATATTTTGTCCAATATTCATTTCACCCAAACCTCTCGATATTATTGCACAATATTCAGTTGAATTCGTTAGCCAGGTCAGGTGTAGTACCGCTGTGTATGACCGATTGTGTTATCTACGTTTTTTACACTGTGTCAGTTGAAAGGCAGCATTTACTATCCGCTATAAATTATGTTATAACTATATTATTATAGTTTTAAATATGTATCTTAACGATACCGAATTAATTTGCATCGCAGTAGCATTTGGATTAAACCAAAAAATACCCAAACAAAATAAAAGAAGACGTTGGATGAAAGAATGGTATAAGCAAAGAGCGCAATATAGTTCAATAATTTTTCATATTGAACTGTCTACGAATGACTGAACCAGATGACTATAGGAATTAGGAATGACATTCCAAAGTGCCGGCAGATCCCGATACAAATTAAAACATTCGATTATGAAAGTTCGTTCTTCCATTTTAGTTGACATAATTCTTATTAAAATGATATAGTGTAATACGACACAACACGTGTGACTTCACAACCGACATGATATGATACTAAATATTGCGTAATTTTGCACAATATCATATTCAAACGTTCAATAATATTGTGTATTGTACAAACAATTTCCAACCCAGTTTGATTTCTTCAATATATTGTACAATCCTTCAATATCAATATCGATTATTGTGCAATATTAATTATCGTGTAGGGACCGCTTAATGGGGTTTTGATTTGATAATCGATTTTATCTAATTGTATCATGTATGTATCTGTATTATTATTTTGTAAATTCTGGAGATTGTAGGAAAAGATTTCCCAATTGATATAAATATATATATATATATATATATATATATTTTTTAGTGTATTTAAATGTATTTTTTAAGAAAAATTGTACAAATATTTTAATAATATATTTATTTAAATGTGTATATTAAGCTACATGTCTGTATCGTATTATCAAACTCAAATTATTTAAAATATATTTTTTAAGAAATATAATTTGAAATAATTTTGTACATATGTAATTTTATTGTATTTCGAACCGTTCGACTGGTATACTATATTTGTAGTTAAAAATTCATAAAATTTTTTTTGTTCATACTTAAGGTTCAAAATTTTAACACTAGGTTATCTATGAGCTACTCTTCAAAAATCTTTAAAAACATTTCTACCAGACTAAGAGGAAAAAATTGTACGACTGTTTGAAATTTAAATATTTACGAAATTGCATAAAATAGCGATTTATTCTCAGACGATTATTAAATATTTGTTATAATTCAAAAAGTATAAGTCGCAGATTTTTGAAATTTCTACCAGCTGTTAAGATTGGTATTTCTTTTATGCAATATTTTTTTCAAAATATTATATTGATTTTTAAGCCACTTATAGTCATTTAAAATATTCGATTTTTTTACATTTTATTTTTATAATCGGTGATAAAAAAAATTTGGCTTCTACAAAATACTTGAAAATTTAATCGAAGATTCCACAGAAGTAGTTCTTAATGTCATTCAAAAATTATTAAAATCCATAGGCACAATTTTTTTTTATAAGCGTTTGAACATCGAATATTGACATAAAATTACATGTAAAATATAATATAATGTAGAATGTTCTAGACTGACAAATGATATCGGTTTTTTTAAAATGCCCTAACTCAAAAACGAAAAACCGCAACAACTTGAAATTATCATTAAATCTTTATATTGACGTTTTCTATACATGGTTAATATTTCAAAGTATTTTGACATATTTTGACTTATTTATAGACAATTTAAATTTTCGGTTTTTCTAAATTTTTCGTTTAAAAATAAAATATACTTATATAATATTTATAAATAACATTGTATTATATTCTAGACTAACATATGAACTCCGTTCAGAATCGTTATTCGTATACAATGATATCTATCATTGCATTCAAATTTAACAAATCCATTATAATAATGACCTATCCTATAAGCGAGGTGCACTCCACCCCTAACTGTACAGCAGAGCGAGGCCCATCCGGTTCTTTTTTTTGTTTTGTGGTGCGTAAATAAACAAAAATGACGGTTTTTTGACGAGCGAACACGCGTCGTATAATTGTCCATGCGAGAAACAGGGAAACTCTAAGTTGATTCCGCAAACTTCCAACGACTGGCCTTGCAAAGGCCAGACGTACGGGAAATTGTAGACGTTTAAAATCGAATGGTAAATCTGTTGAAGTCATCGGTATACGCAGGATAAAGACTTCTCCTTTGTATTTTCCCTTTATGATTGTTGCCGATATGATTGATGAATGACGTTATTCATTAGCTTTTTCACAGCCAGTCTTGTTCCATTGCACAGTCGAGGTTGATTAATGTTACGTAGCATAATGACAACTGATCCTGCTTTTAACTGCAAATTGTGTGGTGGTAATCCAGGCAGTTCCAGCGAATTTAAAAACTCCGTGGGATAGTTGACTACGTCATACTGGTTCATAATGATGTCGACTGATTTGTAGGAAACCAACTGTCCTGGTAAAAAATTCTGAATGGTTGCATTGAGAGCGTCGACATTTTTATTTTTTGCCGTCAATATTGCTCGTTCACCCAGCCAATTATGGTTATTGAACTGTTGCGCTATATCTGGGAAAACATGCTGAATAAGCTTTTTTTTGGAGTCTGTGGTGTGACAGAAATCTATGGATAATGTGATTAATCCGGTCGAGGTGTCCACTGTGACTTTATTATTTCCAATGTCTAACAACTGTTTCGAAAACACATTTGCAGTTTCATCTTGTTGCAAAAATATCCGCGTGTTAGTTGTTAATTGGAGTGTCTTAACGTACCGCCACAAATTCGATGATTTCAGGCATGCGTTTAGTTTATCAGCAACAGTTGATCGGGGAATGACTGGAAGAGTCTGATGAAAATCATCTGACAACAGAATCATGGCCCCACCAAAAATATTTTGGTTGTCACGAAGATCTTTCAACGTTCTGTCTAGGGCCTCCAGTGACCTCTTATGGGCCATTGTGAATTCATACCAAATAATCAATTTGCATACCTGTAGGATCTTGGTCATCGCGCTATTTTTGGATTTGTTGCAAATTGGTTTTTCGTTGATTTGCATGTTTAATAGTTATTTTAATGCAGAATGTGCAGTTCGCCCGCCTTCTAGTAGAGTCGCAGGTATTCCAGATGAAGCCAACGCTAGAGCAACATTACTTTGCGATCGGATCCTCGCCAAAAGTTATGAAATTAAGAACGTTTTTCCTGTTCCTCCGGGAGCATCAATAAAATAAATTCCACCAGATCCACTGTTCACAGCTTCTATCAAAGTGTCGTACGCAATTCTTTGTTGTTGATTTAATTATGGAACATTTGTACGAACAGTTTTGGTCAATGCTTCAGTATAGTACTCGCGTGTTTTATTGCCAGAAGAGGCTTCATCGTTCCCGAGGGAAGAGAGCACTCCGCCCGTATGTTGCCGCCCCGACACGACCAGGCTATTGTCAGCTCGATATGGTCAAAGGCGACCGAGCGCTGATTCGGTCGGCAGATTCCTTGCACCCTAACACTTTCGGCGAAAACCATAGGCCCCGTCGAGTCCAACCTCAAGCCGACCAAGTCGACTCGGGCGCAGCAGGGCGACACGTAGAACACGTGCCGCTCTGGGCTTCGTGCGCCCCCCAACGTACCATTTGTATTAAGCGTCAATGGTAGGACTTGCCTCGGCAAGGAGAGGTTAGCCCCTCGCCTTCCGTATTAATACAGGATCCGACTCGCCGCCATCACCGCTCAGGTCCCAACCTTACCGCATTTGGCCACGGGATCGGGAGGTTGCTAAGACTGACGTGAGACGCGACAAGCCGCCCGGCTCTCATATGAATGAAAGTCCGAACCCGAGGGACGGTCACACCTCGGGCCCACCAGCCACCGCCGTCGTTGGCTCCGACAGCGATTTCGGAGTAAATTATGGTCGCCGCCCAGTCCCGCGGCTCGGAACACAAGCAGCTTTTTACGCCATCGAACTTCGAGGGTGGAAGCCGCCACCTCCATTCGACTATGCAGCGCAGGTTCATTGCCCGGGCGAGAGTATTCAATATATTCCTCTCGTTTCCCCCACCACAGGGGAATGTTTAAATACCGCTATCCGCAACCCGCGGACCCGCTCTGTAGCGTGGACCGCCGCTCCCCGGGTACCACGACAAGGGGCGAACTTTTCCAAGCCCGTTCCCTTGGCCATGGTCCCGACCAGAGTGCTTCAGTATAGTACTGTTGTTCTCTTTGCAACTCGTTGTTTAATAACTCGTGCTATGACGATTGCGTGCCGTCATTCCCAAACATGACAATACTTTATTTGCCATCAATAAACATATACAACCGCAAATAATAACATTCATCGTTATTTGGATGTACTGTGTAGATGCGACAATTTAGGACACACTATACTGAAAATATATTTAGTTAATTTTGTAATACGGAGAAATCTACGAGATAAGAAATTGTATAGTATATTTTAAGACCATCAGAAAAAAGTGTAAATTTACAATATGTCAAATAAATATTAATATCATTCAAAAATACCATGGGATAGATGTCATCTTTGAAGTAAATCAGACGTAACAGGAAATTTATAAAAAAAAATATCCATTAACTTATACTCATTGAAAACAATTTGTCATATATGGTCTAAACTAGTTTAAGACAATTTTGGAAATTCTGATGGTGTTTAATTTTAAAGTAAGGATTTTATGGTTCACTGAGTCGAACGCTTTTCGGATGTGCGTGTATGTAACATCAACTTGAAGACAAGCCTCTACAGGTTTTACTTTTAATTTATGGTATATTGTTAAACTTCAATAATTATTCTAACATTTTAAATTATTTTGGATTACATTTTTTTGATTAGTATTGATTATAAAATTAAAATGATTACTTGATTACGTTTGTATTTCGACCAATAATTAAAGAGATCATTTATACATAATTTTATTAAATTTTATTATTTTATTAATTATGTCTTGGTATGAAAATATGAGAATAATGAATAAAATATGTAAATAGCATTTGATTCTAGTATACGTAAACCAATTTTTTTAACTAGTCTTTATATTATAAAACTCTTTTGTACATTTTAATATATTGATACAGCACTAATTTATTTTAAAATATTGATGGCTAAGTCAATATAGACTAATTTATTGTTATACTATGATGATTCAAAAGTTAGTGAATTAATTTTTTTTGAATTTATTATATAATTTGTATATTAAGATTAATAGTTATGATTTTGAATAAATGAAAAGAATGAACAAGTGAACAAAATAATATAAAATGAAATATGCTATAATAAAAATAGAGCTTCATATTTGTTTGAAATTCATATAACAAAAAAAAAATTAAAAATTAAAAAAATAATTCTCAAAAATAAACCAAAACGTAGTTTACGTACGTATGTTTTAATTTCTGTGAAATCTGAGTTTTTCATCGAAAAAAAAATTAATTAATCAAAAAATCCCACTAAATGAAGACACCTGTAACCTGTAAACAGAATGTGAGTGCTATTATATATATATCTGAATGTTATTCATAACACGGTGGTTAAATACCATGCTGATGTTCATCACTAAGCACATATTCTGACGGGGGATGAGTACATGTGGTTTAAAAAATCTCCATTATTTTTCTGTACCTGCTCATATGCCATAATCCTCTATACTTAAAAAATATAAATAAAATATTTTATATTTGATAGGTAATAAAAAATAAAATTATTTTCACCTTGAATGTACGTACATTTTTTGAAAAATTATGATTTTGGTTTAAGAGAATGAAATTCAATGTAGACCTTTCCTGCAAAATATAATTTTATTTACGTGGCTGTTCATTATTACTCTTACTACTATGGAGATACATCATGTCCTTACATAGGCGCATATCATACAAAATATATTTTGAGGGGAGCTTTAGGGTGTATATTTTCATACTTACATAATCTGTAGACCACTTTAAATTTATAAAAACATATTTTCCTGAATTTCAGAGGAAGGGTTGAATATTTAAAACCATCCCTTGTGTATGCGCCCGTCTATACTCGAAGCCCAAATCTAACCACGTATTAACGATAACCCGAGACGTACGCGTTGATCGGTAAAATCGTATAACCGTCGTTCGAGATGATAACCATCGATACTACCAGACTAGCATGACCAGCATTTTAAGTGATACATTGCATCTGTAGTGACCGCTATTAGCTTGCACCACCAGAAATGTACACGTGCCTACAGGGTGTCTTGATTTTCGGGGACACATTTAACCGCACAGTTTCGTCTGCCCAGATTCGTAGGGATAATACGAGATGCGTAAGAGAACGCGTGAGGCATACATAATACTGATTGTTATAATAATATACATTCCAATATAATTACTGCTAATCGTCGTTATTGTTTTAAAACTGCATGCAGTTTATGAAGTTTATTATAACGACAAAAAAAATATTCTTTATTGCACATAGTATTTATCTCCATATATTCAAACGTTGAATTTTAATTTAGTGGCAAGATGAAAAATCGTACCTTAAGGTAATTTTCACTCCACGCTTTGAAAAGTGAATACAATCAACTATTTAATAATGAGCATAAACTATTAACAGTATTGTTGTTGTACCTGACATTAACCTTTGCGCACACCAGTGAAATATACTGTTTTCGACTAGTCAATTAATCGCGTGTAATAACTTTGGTACGATTTACTTTTCCTTTGGGTTTCACCGCCCAGGGCAACTGGATAAAATTATCTACATCCAAAGTTTGTTAGTGTATATGAATTTTAGTCATGTTTAAGTTTTGACAATTTTCGTCTTTTCATATTGATTTTACGATTCACTGTATTATAGCTGATAGTTGTAATGTCATGATGTATAGTAGAATACACATCATTTTGGATATAACTCTCATCATGTTTTGTAAAATACGAATAAAACTCATTATACACCTACTTGACCTGAACTGTTTGCTCGATGGCTATATTAATATTTTTGTTTTAGCGTCATTGTATTGTAGAAGGGCATATAAAAAACGTAAAATAATATTCGTATTTTCATTTCTTAACCACTGAGAAAAATAACTACTGAATTTTTATTTTCTACAAAAATGCTGAATAGGCATTTTACGAAACAAGTGGTGCTGGAATTATTTATAAATTGTGATTGAAAATTCAACAATTGGTTTCATAGTTATAGTTAGTGAAAGTTTTGAGAATAAAGAAAACAATTTCTAATTGTTTCTAAAACAATTTCCGCAATTATGCGGTTAGGTACATGGCTATCGTAATAAGTTATTACAAGTATATTAGTATATGTTAGTTTATAGTTCATACACATACAAAATAAAGAGAGTTTTGAAAAAGAATAATCACATAAAAACCAAAAATGATATTAATACGGTTATTTACCGCTTTCAAGTTGTTTTGGGAATAAATTAAACTACAAGTTATACTTTTTTGTTTTGCAAAAACTAATTGAATATAATCCTTTACAAAGCATGCGTATGACATTAACTAAAGTCATTGAGATATACAATACTGATGTAGAAACTTTTTGGTGATCGACTTTTTGATGATAAATTTGCACCAAAAGTTTTTAAATAAGAAATAAGGTACATTTAAATTATTATAAAAATCGTTTTTATCAATAAAAATGCTATATATTGTTCCTATACCGGCATTCATATGTCACTGTAATAGTTATATACTGCTGAAGTGGTACAAATGTATAAAGTTTATTACTATATAAACTTATTATAGTAAACAAATTTATTATTGCGACCTGGAAGAGATAAAAATGATTTAATTCATACTAACTTATTGCAATACCTATTATACTTAACAGTATACATATTTCTGAATTTCAAAACTTACATTATAAATTAAAATTTAATTTTTAAAAATAAGGAATTTATAACTTAAAACTGTAACTATGAAGTCTATTATTGAATATTTCATTGCGATACTTTAAAATGTTCATAATAACTTGATGATAAAATATATGATTTGTAAATTTATAGAACAGAACATTTTAAAAATTATTTTTCCAACTGATAAAAATACTACATTAATATTACGTTTTTTATGTGGCTCCCATTTATAAAATAACATTGAAAAGAAGAAATAAAAAAATTGATTTACGGAGTTACCATTGGTAAAACATGCTGGGTTATTATAGGGTTATTTTTTTTCTGTCATTAAAAAAAAAATATTTTTTTTAAAAGATATTTTAGAACCCTGAAACTATAATTCTTTCAATATATTTATAATAAATGAAAAATATTATCTTATGAATTTTTAGTTTTTAATTAACGGGATGATTTTTATAACTTTTAAGATAGATATTTTAAGTTCATTTTTTTTTCAAATTTAAAAATATTATACTTAAAAACCAAGAAACATTTAACCTGGGTCTTTTTTGTTATTGTTTTATTATTTCAAATATTGATGCAGTTTAACTTTTACTTTAAATGTTAACTTACGAGCAAAGCTATAAAATATTTATATATTTTTCAACTATATTGTTTACTAAAATGCTGTATGATATAAAAAACAAAGGTTTTGATTGAAAAAGTGTTTCCATTCTTAATATACTAAAATTGATATTAAACATTTAACAGTCTCCCGAAACATATTTACCAGTGTTATACATTCAAAATTAAAATACAACCACTCTCTGTATATACCAATAATTAATATTATGACATAATATGTAAATTGTATAGTGTATGGTGTTGTTGTTCATACATTATTCATAAATTACTCACAAACATGCCACATGTAATAGAAACTCATTTAATTTGAAATTAAATCAACACAACATTTTTGTTCACTTGTTCTAAGCTCAAATAATAAATGGATTTCCATTGGGCAAATTGAACAGACACGTATTTAGTAAAATGAAGTGTAAATTAGTCTATAGTTCTCCTCCAAACCTTTGGCTCAATTCCAACATTTCCATATGAAAGGCTATAAAAGTTGCTTTGTAGAATTTTCTTTATATTTTATATTCTATTATAGTTAGTGTTTAAGTAAAATAATTACTAAATTCGATAAAATTATACAAAATATTACTCATTTCTTTCAAAAATATATAAGTTTATATAAATATAGATATTAGAATTTATCAACTGAAATAAATAAAAGATTTTTTTATTTTAAGCTATAGTCCAGAAGTCTTTAAGTTATATTCAGCACCATAGACATATTTAAGGATCTATCTTTAAATGCCTATGTTCAGTACAGTCCAAATGAATATTTCAGAAAAAATTACGCACATTGGTGGATTTATTGGGGAATTAAATGGACTTGGCTTCTACCATGACCCATTGGATGTTCATCATAGCATATAGTGGGGCTAAAAATGTTATGAGGAATAAAATACATTCATGTTTATATAAGTAAATGTTTTTTATCGATGTTATGTAAAAAAGAAAAATAAGTCCCCACCCAGAAAAAAAAAAACAAAATCCTACATCTGCCACTAATTATGCAGATACCCATGGCGTTGTATATGTTAATCGTTGAGGTATCATCTAGTTGTATATTAAATATACTCTGTCTGCTTTTGTTTCCCTAATAATTTAACTGTTTATATATAAATAATACACATATAAAATATTTGATTTATTATTATAGAAAACTATTAAGTTAGATAATCAAACGATTAAAAGCGCTACGTATTTTCCTATAATATTTACAGTTAGCTGTATAAATGTGCAGTTTTATTTATTTTATGTAGACTTTGTATTACTATCAATCTCAACAGTTATTATAATTATTATATCATTATAACAAAAAGAAAAAAAAAATGTTAAGTTATATTATTTATACTTTATGGTTTATAATGTTAGTTTACAGTTTACACAAAAAAGAATTTTGAAAAAGGATAATCACCAAAATAAAAACCAAAAATTATACTAATACGGTTATTTACGCTTCTGAGTTATTTTGAGAATAAATTCAACTACTTTATCATAGTTATAGCTTTTATTTTGTGAAAATTAATTAAATATGATCCTTTACAAAGCATGCATATGACATTAACTAAAGTCATTAAGGTATACAATACTGGTGTAGGAACTTTTCGGTGTTCGACTTTTTGGATATTAAATTTGCACCAAAAGTTTTAAAATTCGAAATGAGGTACATAATAGACAGTGGTGATACATAAAATTGTTTATTAATTTTCAATTTTTTCTAAAATTTGTTGAGGGCTGTAATAACTAAAAAATAACTTGGAAATAATGTCAAATGATTTCGGAATTGTTCATATTAGTTTGGAAAACAGAAAAATCTCATGTTTTATGGATTAAAAATGTAACACTAAATTGTCTGAAGCTTTCTATCCGGTGTGAAGAGGACGTAGTACATAGGTAATTTAAGTGTATAAATACGTCCTATGCTGGACAAAACCATTGAGTGTAAATACATAGTAGAGGTTCCTTTTTTTTTGGTTTAAAGAGAAGAGCATTAACTACAATTTAGAGTTCTGATTTTTTTTACTGAAAGTTATTTATATGTTAACATTTGTAAAATGTTGAGTTTTTGTTTTAGCTATACAAAATGAATGAAAAAATAAAACGCTAAACCATATTTAATTTAATTTTTTCTTTTTTTTTTTAAAAAAATAAGAAAAAGATTCTTTACTATACATTTTCATTGAATAATTTTATCCCGTACAATATTGTTACTTTTTCATTAAATAGAAGAAAAATGTATTTAACGATTATGATCTCGTGTCATGCATTCGTATTTTAACTTTTATTGTCGTTGATCTATGGAGCGTTATAATCGGAGCATACTTTTGAGTATCTCGTTCTCTTAAAAATGAAAATGTTTGGCCAATCAATTTTGTATAAAAAAATTTTAGGTTCGGAATACAATAAAACTGATTATTTTATCGAGTGTTAATGGTTATTGATATTGTCAAAATTAAATTATTTTAAAACCGATCATCTTTATAAACATTTTTCAAATGTAAATGACTTATCACATTTTGACTTCACATGTTAGAATACAAATAAAAACGATAAACGCACGAGAATCGATTGTGCAAGCTTTTTATTGTTGAATGTCATACTATGCGTGTATAAACGCGTATACGTAAACTCTTAGTCGTTATTTATTTTAATATTGACCTAATGTGTAATTAAAACGACTTTCGTCAAATGTACACATGATAATTACCAGCACATGATAATGTGATAGTATCGTTTTTCACAAACAAATATAATATCCACAGTGCACTACATTATAGTAGTGGCATAGACGTTGTTTCCGGTTCAGTGTTTAACGATTTCTGGGTTAGCTGAATAGTAAATATTATTGTGCAGCTTAGTAGATATTATATGTATATGTGGTACATCGTCAACTATAATTTTCCGAGCTAGTCTACGGTATTGTTTTCAGTATCGATTATGAGTATGTTTAGTATGCTAGTACGATTATAATTTTGTCAGAAAGTATATAAGTAAAGTAAAGTATATGTATAAAATATATATATTCGTTTTCAATCGTTGTCGAGAAATTAAATTATACTCTAGTGAACCGCAAGATCTGGTGTAGAATGCAGTATTCGGGAATAATCCCAGCGTACAATAGACAATGCAGTAGTGCCTTGTACATTATATGTCAATAATGTTATTATACCGCAATCAAATAAGGATGAAAACAATTTCAAAAACATAATATTTATATAATTCGATATAGATTCTGCGTGAAAAGAGGAATTAAAATGATGTATAATTTTTTTATTTGTTATTTAACTTTTTTTTCTTTGTTAACAAATTATCGAATAAAATTATTGAAAGTTACTTTTTTGATTTTCACAGAGTTTTACTAAGTGTGAGGGATAATAAAGAAAACTTGGAAATAAAGATAAATTTTACAAACCAAACATTGATATTTCTTTAGATATAATAAGTAAATTTATGTTTTATAAACTGAAAATTACGTGCATAAAAAAAATACTTAAGAGTTAAAAATCAGGAGTATTTGGCTCTTTCACTTTGTAATTGGAGTTTGAAAGTTTGTTACATAATAAAATAGATTATTTTCATAAAATGATAATTTTTTTTAAATCATTCATTTTATATGTTCCATATTTATTTTTATTGAAGCTTTTTAATTTAATTATATTATAGTCACCAAAATTCACTCTTAATTGTCAATGTGATGATTTATCGGTGTTTTTAAATTTAATCAAGTTGGTAATTTGTTTAAAAAAAAAAAAATCACACGGTAAAATTAAAGTATATTATATTACTTCTGATTATATAGAGTTTACTTTACTTTGTTACCGATTTAAATATGAGTATAAAAATAAATGGTGGTTATGCCAAACGAGCAGAAATATCATTAAAAAAAGAATTCTAGTGACTACTGGAAATTCGTATATAGGAATCACTTCGGTAATGATATTCTTAAGCAACTCCAATAGATCAATGTCATCGGATAAATAGGGATTTTTTTGTCATTTTGGCCTCTTACTTGTCTTAAGTGTATTCAAATGATCAAAATAAACTGAATCATAATAATTTAAATATTTTATCCTTTGATCTCCTTAAAAAGGTTTCCATCAGTGTTGATGATGTCTTCAGTAGTCTATCAGCATATAATGGTATGTTATCTATTGATCCAAATGATCTGTTCTGAAGTTTCTGTTTCAATATATGTATATTAAATGAAATAAGTTTTCCTGCAATACATAAATTTAGTTAAATTTAGTTCTGCTAATCTGATTCTTAAATTTGGTAGTACTTATTGGTCAATTTCAATTCAGTCACATATTTGCAAAAATATTTTAATCTATGGTTTGAAAAGAAATTCAACGAAATGTCAATAAAATACTTTTAAAGAATAATGTGAGTTTTGTTTTTGTTTTTCACTATAACATTGTAATAACATTGTATTTTAGTAATTTTATCAGTAGGTAGTTACAAGTTTATGTGGTTTGTATAGACTTCAATATAGCTTTAAATTTAGTCAATCAATTATGAGGTTTTGATTAAAATTCTTCGTAATTATGGTTTCGGTGGGCTTTTTTTTGTCTTAACTTATTTTATATCTTAATGGTCGATTTGAATGAGTAGAGATTTATGATACCAAGTTTAATTTATACTTACCATCATCAGTCATTTCTCAAGGTGTAACCACTTCCTCTTATAGTTATCTTTCTTCGTTGGTAATATCTGTCATTAATTTGCATTATTTTTGAATTATCTGTTTCATCGATGATATGAATCTATATTCAAATATTGGTTCTATTGATTATTGTTTTAAAAGTGATTTGAATTAAAACCGTTTAATAAAACTGTATGTAGTTCTAGGGTTTTGAAAATTCTTGGATTTATCTATAAGTTTGCTAGTAAATTTAAAAAAGTTTCGTCATTTATACTAGGTATTTTTTTGTATTTAAATCCCACCTTTTTTAGAATATGATGTTGTTGTATGGAGCCTTATACTTGTTAATGACACTCTTCAATGTAATAGAGTTGAGCACTGAGTATTTTGATCTACTGTTTCCTTATTAGATATTGAATATACTTTACGTTATATTACTGTTATAGCTAAACTTTCCATTGTTACTTTCATGAAACAAAGATTTTCCCTATCTATTCCAATTATTATATTTAAAATAAGCCTATTAGGTAATTAATTTACATTGATAATTCCTATCTTGATCTTTAATTGTATAATTCTATGTTAATTTAACTTTAATGGATATATTAATTTATCAATACTAAATACATTGAATTTAGTTAGTTTGATTGAATTATTTTTTATTGTAATTGTGTAATAAATTAAATAATATGACTATTATCTGGGACTACTTACATTTAATAGAAATAAAATAACACTTCACAACACCGGTTTTTTTTTTTTTTATTTATTTATTTAAATTTTCGTGAGGCATAAATGATGTATTTGTTTTGGAATATGTTTTTTGGTTTTTTTTTTTTTTTTTATAAGCAAACTTTTGAATGCTGAATCTGTGCTAAACATTTAAAGCAGAAACTTTTTTGTCGGAAATCGGGATTAAATTATATAAATTAATTGTTACTGTTTTGTTTTCGATATGCTTTCATTATCACGAAAGAAAAATCGAAATATTTTTTTATATAATAATACACCAACCACATAGGGTACAAGACTATTTTCAACATAATTTTCAACGATTATTTTCAACAACCATATCACATCACTTATAAAATTTATAAATGTAATTATTCTATATTTAATATAGAAACACAATAAATTTTCCACGATACGGGACATATTCAACAGATTACAACAATCAATGAATATTCACACCTTAATCATAAATAAAATTACGTTCCAAGTCACACCACCCTGGAAAGGGATCTGAAACTAAATACGGAACTTCTTGACCTTAATAAAAAAGCAACAAATAATACAATAATTACCTCTATTTTTAAAAATACGATCCAGCACTCATTCTCCAACCACACAAAAATATACACCGATGCATCAAAATCCGAGCATGGAGTAGGCTTTGCCGTAATAAAAAGATGATACAATTATTCAACATAAGCTTCCAATAATAACCAGTATTTTCTCTCTGCCGAAAACTATGCCATATACGAAGGGGTTAATTAAGAAAACACATTAGAATCTAATGACATACTTACAATCAGTGACTCGCTTAGCACCCTACTAGCTCTTAAAAACCTATCCACCAAAAACGAAATAACTTTAAATATCCAATCAACAATAATCGAAACAAAAAAAAATATAGAATTCATGTGGGTCCCTTCCCGCACTGGCATTGCAGGAAACGAAAGAGCCGACAGATATGCTGACCTTGCAACAAAAATATTTTAGTCCCTACTTTAAATAACATCTCTTCCGAGGACGTAATAAACTCTATTAATGAAAAAATATTCTCAATTTGGCAAAAACAATGGAATTTAATACCAACAACTAAGAAACTCAAAAACATAAAATAAAATATCAAAAGGTGGCACACCTCCCCTCAATTCACAGACGCCAAGACACCGCAATTACACGTATCATAATCGGACATTCCGTATTCATACACTCATACCTAATCAGCAAGAGCCCAAACCAATATGCAACACATCCAACCAAATACTAACCGTTAACACATAGTGGAGGAATGCGCACTGTACACCTCAACACGCACCGACCTGAACATGCCACTCAATGTTGCAGAAGCACTCAATGAATACAACACGTCAAAAATCATTAAATTCTTAATCATTGCCAATATTATTAAAAAATTGTAAGATCTGTAAATAACAATTGTAAAGAAAATATTACCTCATAAATGTACACCTAATTTTAAGAAACATGTATGTAACTTCTCAGGCTAATTAGCTTCGCTGTTGAAGCCTTATTCTTTAAATAAAAAAAAAAAAATAATATATTATTATTGATTAAAACAATTTATAAGTCATTCTAAAAGAAAGAGTAATTTTGCGTTTATATTTTAAATATTTTACACAATGCTAATCTCGAACTGTTAAAATTTGTATTACAAATTCGGAAGACATTTTAGTCTTATAAATTTGTATACAAAAATTTTAAATTATGAAACTCAACTAAATTATTGTACTTCTAATTTTATTTTATATTTTCTATGTGCAAGTAAATATATTTCAATACCTAAATATAATACAAATAAAATAGTTTAACTAATATAACACATGACTAAATATAATTTTTTTATAATTTAAGTTAATCCAATATCTGAAATATAATTTGTACTGTTAAGATGCATTTAATTAACATATTATATATTACAATATAGTATTACAATAATACATTTATTAAAACTGCATAAATGCTCGTAATATTTAAAACGATTTAAATGTTTTCGATAATGCAGTACTCTTTGAAATAAAAAATACCGATAAAAAATTTAATTCGATAAGATTATAATATTATCAGTGTGGAGCAAACAAATCTTTAAATAAAGAGATGCTTGAACTTTTATTCTTTTTTTAAATTCTAAAGGCATAAACAGGATTAACCTAAATATATGTTAGCGCTCTAGAGAGAATATTTAATACATCTTCAAGAAAAAAAAAAATACACAATTGTCCTTGAACTCCGGATTTATATTGAACGTTTATGGAGATGCATATTTATGCATTAAATGTTACAAAAATACAGGTTACAACTTTGTTGTTTCTTCATCAAATACTTCATGATACATTTATAAATCTGATAAAAGCAATACAGTTAATAATTCTTTTTATTACTCATAATTTGTATAAAAATTATAACGTTGTAAATATCTGTAAATTATAAACAAAATAAGTAAGTTTATTTATTATCACATCTATATCCTCATTTTAGTTGGTATTTGTATTCGTTTTTGTAATGATTGTTATTGTAATATTGTAATGACGTTAAATTTGAATTTATCAATAAGGAAATTTTTTGAAATCCTAGAAATTAAAAAACAGCTTCAAGCTAATCGAACTATACTCAAAGAGATTTTCAGATGTATTATAAGATTCATTCTAAAGATCATTTATTTAACCATTGTAAAATAATATTTTAGATTCTGAACGGAGTGATGGAATCTATTGGTTTTTACAATGATGTTTGTTTTTTTTTATTTATTTTTTATTTTTTTATATTTTTTATTTTTATTTTTATTTATTTTTTATTTTTGTGTCTGACGACATCTTTTTTGGCAGTAAAAATGCTTCGATTTGCTTATATAGCAACTTTTCTGAAAGGAAAGTGAATCCAGTTGGTACTTTTTCAATATTTTTTAAATGTGACGGGAAAAACCCTAAAAAAATAAGGGAAAAACGGGAGTTTTTTACGCAAAACCAGTTTTCGACAAAATCAAATTTTTTATTTTGCTATAAATCAAAAACTAATCGATGTAAATACTTGAAATTTTCACTAAATGTTAAGATTAGCGTTCTCTATACACCGTTAAATTTTCAAAGTATTTTGACTTTTATTGAGCTATTTATAGACAATTGAAATTTTCAACTTTTTTAATTTTTTTTTTTAAAAATAACGATAAAATTTTTTTGGCCGGCCAGGAAATCTTGAAAATTTCATACAAGGTTTCTTATAAGTTGTTCCTTAACTAATAAAAAAAAAACTAAAATCGTAAGTCACAATTTTTTTTTATAAGTGCTCAAAGTTACAATTTATACGAAATATGTAAAAATCACGATAATTTGCAAGTTTTTTTGTAGTTAAAAATTCATAAAATTTTTTTTGTTCATACTTAAGGTTCAAAATTTTAACACTAGGTTATCTATGAGCTACTCTTCAAAAATCTTTAAAAACATTTCTACCAGACTAAGAGGAAAAAATTGTACGACTGTTTGAAATTTAAATATTTACGAAATTGCATAAAATAGCGATTTATTCTCAGACGATTATTAAATATTTGTTATAATTCAAAAAGTATAAGTCGCAGATTTTTGAAATTTCTACCAGCTGTTAAGATTGGTATTTCTTTTATGCAATATTTTTTTCAAAATATTATATTGATTTTTAAGCCACTTATAGTCATTTAAAATATTCGATTTTTTTACATTTTATTTTTATAATCGGTGATAAAAAAAATTTGGCTTCTACAAAATACTTGAAAATTTAATCGAAGATTCCACAGAAGTAGTTCTTAATGTCATTCAAAAATTATTAAAATCCATAGGCACAATTTTTTTTTATAAGCGTTTGAACAGCGAATATTGACATAAAATTACATGTAAAATATAATATAATGTATAATATTCTAGACTGACAAATGATATCGGATTTTTTTAAAATACTCTAACTCAAAAACGAAAAACCGCAACATTTTGAAATTATCACCATATCTTTATATTGACGTTTTCTATACATGGTTAAGTTTTCAATGTATTTTGACATATTTTGACTTATTTATAGACAATTTAAATTTTCGATTTTTGTAAAATTTTTGTTTTTAAACATCTATAAAATTTAATTGGTTGAGCGAAAACTCCTGAAAATTTAATACAAGGTACATAATAAGTTAAAATTATAGTAACTAAAAAATATCGGTGATCGGTTTACTCAAATTTTTTTATAATCCCTTAATGCTCAAATTTGTATAGAATGTGTAAAAATCACGAAAATTTGCAAGTTATTTTGTAGATACAAATTTATAACGGGTGCTGCAATTTTCATCGTTTCATCCTTGGTTGAATTCTTGAAATTGAGAATAATGTTGGTACAAAACCAAGGTTCATTACTAAAAAGATAACATTTCGCATTATGGTCTGATTCTATAAGCGTTTATAATAACAATTTAATAACTTTAAAGGTATTTCAAATCCTTATAATTAATTTAAATGTGTCATCAAAGTGACATGAATTAACAGATAAACCAAATATTGACAAGGCTTAATGGATAATTTCGGAGAATTTTGTCTTTCATTTAATTAGTGACACATTATAAACAAGATTATCAATGACATCGTCATAATATTTCGATTTAATAACAATGATTAATTTTACTATAAATTATGGGATACTATTTAATAGTAAATATTAATTATTGACAGCCGTCAATTGATTAAAAAAATGTAAATATTTGATTACGATCAGCATTATATAGTTTAAATATTTTTTTTCTTTCTATTATCTGACAAAAAATGGTAATTTTATTTTATAATGTTGAAATTTAAATATATACTATGTAGTCTTAAATTCTAAATATTTTTATTTTTAAATAATTATTTTTCAGTATGTATTACTTTTGAATGATTATAAATATGTTTATCAAACTAATTGTATTCATATACAATAGGGGCGGCCAAACGGTCGATCGGAAACGATTTCATATTCGAATATAGCATGAAAATTAATCATGATGGTAATTTGTCAACTAATTAAGTTGTTTAAATTAGTTTGTATGCAACTGATGGAAGTCTAGCTATGAGAGGTAAAAATAGTGGTTTTATTGTTTTGTGTAGGAGTGATGATAATTTTCCAAATTTTATTACGTTCTTTTGTGTAGGAAAATATTGAATATAAATATTATAATATATGCTTTTAAAATAGTTAATTATATACATTCATAAAGTTTGCGAAGACGATTTTTTAAATTAAAATTAGAAGAAATTGTGATTTATTAATCTACACTATGTGAAATGGCAAAGCCGTGGTAAATTTCTAGAAAGTTCTCAATAATTATTTTCTGAAATAATAGACCACTTATTAAACAAACAAACCTTTAAACCTTTTTTAACAGATATACGGCTTATTTTAATTCTATAAATGTCGAACTTCATCGGGCGTGTTATGCGATAAGAGGATTTCAATTAGGCTGAAAGGTAAATTTTATAAAAGTGTAGTGAGACCAACTTTGCTGTATGGTTTAGAGTGTTGGGCGGTTAACAGGAGAATAGAACAAAGTATGAGTGTCGCGGAAATGAAAATGCTTAGATGGTTGAGTGGAGTGACAAGAGAAGATAGAATAAGGAATGAATACGTGAGAGGTAGTGTTGGTGTAGCGCCAATTGTGGACAAGATGAGAGAAAATAGGCTGAGATGATTTGGGCATGTGATGAGGCGAGAGGAAACGAATGCAGTAAGAGTGGTTATGAAGATGGACGTTGAAGGGAAAAGAGGAAGAGGAAGACCAAAAAAGAGATGGTTGGAGACTTTGGAGAATGACATGAGGGCTGTCGGTATGTGCAGAGGAGATGTGATTGACCGAGTAAAGTGGAGGTGTAGGACAAGGGTGGCCGACCCCAAATAGTTTGGGAGGAAGGCGAGACAAAAGAAGAAGAAGAAGAAGAAGAAGAAATGTCGAACTTCAAGAAAAAGGTGGGATAATAATTATGTTATTATATATAGTTCTATAAATGGTTTTAAATCAAAATTTCTATCAAGTTACAACTAAGGAAAATTAATTTGAACAAATTTCTAAACTTAAAAGTTTTTTTTTTATAAAAAATAAAAATTTAAAGAACTAGTTGGAATATATTGCTAAGAAGTTGACAAATTATTCAATTTGAAAGACAATTTAAAAATATTCAAAAATTTTAGCCGATAATTAAGTATTATTAAGTATTTTGCTTTATCCGAAACAAACAATAATGAAAATATTTCTTCATTAATAAACAATTTGTTTGATATGGATTTTATGAAAATTAAGATAATATAGATAAAACTAAGATTATACTAATTAAATCAAATTTATTTCTCAAAGCTTGAAATTCTTTTTTCTCATCTATATATATGTGCAAAATAGAATTTTATCTTATGAAAATTATAAAAATTGAATACCGAGCTATACTCTTTGATAACTATTTGGAGTAGTGCTTTCGATTAACAGTTAGCAACTATTCATTAGATTACGATCAATTGGTCAACGAAATGCATTGTCACATTTAATCAAAATAATATGTTAATTAGACTTAAGTAATTTATTTATATAATTTCATATATATTAATATACATTTTGTGCAAGTACGTTTCTTAACAATTATTTATTTATTTATTTATTTATTCATATTAACGGATTTGAGTCTTATAACATAATATAAGCATTAGCATGGCATAGATACTTAATAATAAAAAAAAATTGTATAGGAGTTGAACCTCAAAGGTGGAGTTTATTTTTAGTAAATCGAGGTCAAAAAAATATTTACCGTCCCTGGCATAATAAATTAATAAACCATTATCAGTAATAAGTACATTTGATTGATTATTGGGTATTTATGTATATTTGAGTTATTATATTAGACTTTTGGTAATATTATAGTTAAATTATATGTATGATATAAATAAATAATCTATTTACAAACAAATTAATAATGCAATAATTATTATTATGATTAATTTACTTTATCTATATATTTATTAATTTAATTAATTATATTTCTTTGTTTTATCAATTTACATTAAATATAATATAATTTTTATATGTTATGTATAATTTATATTTATATTATTTATTTCTATATATAAACATAGATATTGCTAGCAGGGTAGCAAGGTATATAATTGTACATACTATGGAAATAACAATTTATATTCTACTTCTTCGAAGAGTGCTATTTTTCTTTTTCAGTTCACTTTTGTGCATATTTGCTATAGCTTTCTTGCATATCTTGAACATGAAGTCTAGCTACCTCAATGCTGGGAACCATAATACTTAGGTATACTTATATTAAAAAGAAGGGAAACATGCAGCCGTATATCAAGTTTTATCCTCTCCCTTTCCAGTTTTTGCGAAAAAAAATAAATTGTTTTCTCGATGTTATCTCAACAACCATTATGATTTTTATTTTTCTTGATCAAATTTCCTTTCAGAACTGCAAACTGTGTATCACATCAGTTTTTTTTATACATTTTTCCAAACATTAATATAAAGTGTACAAGTATTTCATTATAATCAAAAGAGTAAAAAAAAAATAAAAATATTATACCAGTACTTGCATAGTGAATGAGTGTTGGTGTTGCAATTATGTCTTCTTTTGTTACGGGAGAGGGAGTAAGTTAATTTATAACAAACGTTTCAGTATCAACGAAAAAAATTAAAAAAAATCGGTACTTCAAAGATTTGGACTAATAATTATTAGTTTTTATTTTTTTTTTCATTTAGTTATTTTCAGAGTGTGAGATAAAATTGTACAAAACTTGGTAATAATGTAAAATCCTGAAAGCTTATAAATAGCAGCTTATATTACTTTCATAATGATAAATTATTGTATTAGCTCGATGATATTTTTTATTATGTTAAAGGAAAGTTTTTTTAGAGTTTAAAATTACGTTTAATTGTTAGCACACATCCTGTACGCCATAAATTATTACTTTAACGTGTTCTTACTATATTTTCTTTATTTTCATATATCGCATAGTAATTGTACGTCTATATTTCTTCGAAATATCTTCGGAAAAATACTATTAATACCTCAATATTTAATTGTATTGATCAAATAGTATAATTATTTAAGGTTGGTCTAAGAATTAAATGAGAAATAAGATACAACAAAAAAAACATGCCGATAATTTCAGTTAATCTATAAAATCATTGATTTAATTTAAATTAAATGTATTAAGAAATTAATTATAATAATTATTGCTTGATTATTTTATTTTAAATAAGTGCACAATATATAAAAACTGAGTAGTAATTAAATAAGAATAAATATTAACGATTTATGCATAACAATCTGCATCGTTAATTATTTTCAGTTATTATACGAGTATAATATAATTTAATAATACCAGCGTAAACGTTTTTTTATAAATACAAATAAGATTCAAATAACTTTCAAGTTATAATGGGTTTTATCATTGATTGTGTCATTTTTATAAAATAAAAAATATAAATAAAAGGTTTAAAAAGTTAACAGAAACTGAAAAATAATTACATAAGACATTATGGTGGATGCATAAATATTTGCATCGTCAACCATCACCTGTGATGTCTATCACATCATGGATACTTAAGTCCGTTTGTCGCGGTATTGGTTTCCTAGGAAAACTTGTAAATGACGTCTCATGTTGACCAGTAGCGGTAACCGGTATCTTCTAATCCCAATCTACCCTTTTATTTTATTCGCGCCTATGCTTGGAAAATCACGTACCGTATAGATGTACGTAGTTATCCAACGTAAGACACTTGGACGATCCTATGATACGTGATCTACAAGTGAGGCAATACATTAATTTGGTAACACATAGGCTACAGAAAGTATGAACACAACTCAGCACCGTAGCTTTGGTGACCAATTCGCTGCAGATGATACTAAGGAGTTCATGCAGATGACTCTTGAGATCTTCTGATACAATTTGGTGCTCGAATATCTGTTCGGCTATCTGTTAAATACTATCTTTCTGTTGATTCACTTGTGTGTTTGTACTAACTATGCAGGCGTCAACGATTCTTTGAAGTTCGTCGAGTGTGTTTGACGCGGACCACGTGGCAATCGTTATCATAACGGCCGTCGATGGTCACGTCCATCTTTTATGATCAGGGTCTGATCATCGCCAGACCAGGGTTCGAACTGTCAACGCGACACCCGGTTTTCCATGTGACAGATGGTGGTTCGCCTTTGCGACTTCATACGTTACCTCCATCGTCGGTTGTCGTTTGCACACCACTATTGTTATTTTTGACCTTTTTTGTAAGACAGTTGCGTATCGTTTGATTTTTGGGTCATACATCGTTTGCGCATCGATCGTTTAATAGGTCGTACATCATTTGCGCATCAATATTATTTAACAATATAACTGAAAGTTTTCTAACATTAATTATTTTTATCATGAGATAAACAACTAAAGTGTACGGATGACCAATCCATTTTTATTGCATAAGTGAATAGATTGCTGAATAGTAAAACTCGTTAGACGTAGTCGAGACGTACGCGTGACACACGAGACGTAAATGGTTACATCGGTAATCGGTACATTATTAATTTGGACTATTTGTTATGTATATTTGTATTTTAACATTTGAATTATCTACGCCAAACATGTAGTTTTGCATTATATTATTTTTTATTCTTATTATATTCATATTATTTATTGTGTTATGCATCTTTATCTGATTATTATATATAATACCGTTATACGCGACTTTTAGTATATATTAACTGTCGTTATACGTGACTTTTAGTATATGTTTACTGTTATACGCGACTTTTATATGTTATCCCGTTATACGCGACTTTGATATTCGTTATACCGTTATACGCGTTGTCGATCAGCGTATAAAAGTCCTTGTGAACGATGACCACGAGACCAGTCCCTTGCACTGTAGTGAGACTCACTCGGGCTGACTCACGCAGTGCATGTATACGGATAACCATAATATACAGTTCAAACATGATTCATATACATGATTATAAGGATTGTATAATAAGTGCATGTTACATTTATAAATATACAATATTTTTTTTTTTAAATTGGTAAACTGTTAAAATTATGATTATTATACGTTTAATACATTAAATATTATAATCTGACTGTCACAGAGAGTATGTTCGTATAAGGAATGTGTTTTTTATAAATTTTGCTGATTTGCTTCATGTTTATAATTTTATAAACAGATTATTTTTAAACTTATCAAGTTTAAAAGTTATCAAACAAAATACAAAATACAAAAAGTTCAGAAAAACCATCTGATTGTTTCCTTTTATGAAACTATTTAGAAGTATCATAATTTTATAAACCCATAATTATAATATGTTTAGCATAGCGATATTTGTGTATGTATATATACATATATTTTATTGTATATCATTGTATTTATCGTATTCCTTATAAACTGCTCTTGGCTAAAAGGATATGCTGACAAGTTCCTTTGTTTCACCGGGAAATTAAAATGAATCTTACGTGTGTCTGGACATCGACTAATCGTTTGTTGATCTACATACCATTGATCAACCAAATTGCAAAGTGTGTAGTGATGTAATTACTCAACTAATAGTAGTTGGGTTCACCACGCAAATATTAGTGAGCTATGTGTTGGTAATACGTATAAATATGTGTATATTTGTTATGTATATTTGTGTGTAGGTATTTAAAAACTATTGAAAATCGTAACTAAAATAAAATAAATGTAAAAATGGTAATAATTGTATGTATTGTTGGTACAAATTAAAATCAAAAAAAATCAAAAAAAAAAAATCAAAAGAAATAATTCACAGAAATACAATAGTAAAATAAATAATTATGGTCTTAATTCAATATTAAATATAATCTATCCTAATAAAATAAATTATCTCTATGTAAAACGAACAACTTTTTTCAGTTTATCCCTTTCTTTATTTTTTTAAATTTAGCGTAATATTTTTAACATTGTACTTACCTGACGATGAATTTTTGATTCGAAATCGGCCGCATTCCACAAACATAATAATGCTTCATGCTGAATATTTATTTAAGTATTCATTTATTTATATATAAAAACTATTTGTTTATTTGTTTATATATTAATCAATCTGTATTAACATCTGTATTAACCATTTAATAATTTTTAGTTTTAATTCAATTTTTTACTATTTTATTATTGTGTATGTAACATTTTTTTACGGTTACGGTGGAATGCGACACCAGTATTTCACTATCACGTCATTCACAAGCAAAAAGGACTGCTTCACTGGGACCGTAGGGGAAAAAAAAAAGATCAAAGCGTTAAAACATTTTCAAATCATCAGGAACATTCCGAAGAGCTAGAATATTTTGGTATAAAATATTACAGAAGGTAGTGTTGAATACGGAATAGTAATACATTTATAACTCATAGTCGGAAAATTTTGTCGACTCGGCAAATTTTTTTGTTGTGACACATCCACCGGAAAGTCATTACAACCGTCATCACTGGAAATCGTTGACTTCATTGCCCCACCTTTCATAATTCTATCACACTAACGCGTGGTTTCCCGAGTTGTTCCCGTTACGCTCTCGTGTGGTCGCTGCGAAACGCCGGCAAGTAACGTGATACGCGTTGCCGCCTTTGTTTACAAACGACAAACAAAACGCACTATTAGTACAGGGGTTCCGCGCAATGTTTTCAGGATGTAAAACATAATCGAAAAGGATTATCCTCATTACTCGCAGAATATTTAATCGAGACGGGACAATAGCAGAACATTCCATCGAGAAAATATCCGTTCAAAGATGAAAACAAATTTACGAGCGCTGGAAACTAAATTTGCTGTGCCGTAAGATAAAACTATTTTTTCTTACCACTGTATATTCTTTATTTATTTATTTTATTATTTATTTATCTTTATTTATTTATTTTTTATAAATTCGTAGTTAGTGCAATGCTTTTATTTTAACTTTATAATTTCAGATTTATTTCAATTAGTGTGAAATAAAATACATACATATAATTAAGGGTCGTTGAGTAAAAGGAGAAGTGAAATTGATTCATCAGAAAATTCTGATCAGCTCTTTACAGCGAATTCCCATCCAATAACTACTTCAAGTGCGAGTTTATCTATTAGAGGCGTACATCCCAACCACTCAGAATTAGAAAGGGAAATAGCAGAAGTGTCCATATAAATTATAATGTATTGATTAGAAAATCCAATTTAAGTTTAGCAACTAACGCATTACTTAGAAACCTAGACCAAGGGCTACAGAAACGTGGATTAAAGTTTAATACACATAATCACACAGGCAGACATTTTGTTACGTGTGAATTCGAAGCAATCACAAATTCTAAGGCATAATAATAAGAACAAATATTTAGACCATATAGAAAATTCAAGCCATCCAAATTTAGAAGACGCAAACATTCTCATCCTATAAAAAAATCAAACAAAATCGGGAAGGATTGATTGGACAAATTGATGCACAACAGTTCCTCGTCCCTGAAACAGAATATATGTTCACGTAGGACTATTGTAAAAATATGAAAACCGATCAAGATAATTAGGTAGCAAAAACTGAGAAAAACATTACTGGATACTTACACAGGACGCATTGATCAATAACAAAATTTCAAGAGGTACTAAAAATAAGGGAAATTACTAATTTAAGAAAATTTTAAGCTACTTCATGTTGGAATTAAAGAAATACTAAACTTGCTACAAAAATACTGTGATGGTATAGACACTCAACTGTTAGATATATTTTATGGAAAAATACGAATTCCCGGAGTCCTGTATAGTGAAAACTGCAGACCTCGCTCACTTCAGGCAATTGTGACTAGATTCACGGGACAAACACAAGTCACATGGAACAAAGTATTAAAAAATCGGAATGCATTATGAGACGTTTTAAAATCATCGTAAATATTTAAATTTCAAACAGTCGTAAATTTTTTTCCTCTAAGTCTGGTAGAAATTTTTTTAAAGAATTTTGAAGAATATCTTATAGATAACCTAGTGTGAAAATGTTGAACCTTAAGTATGAACAGAAAAAATTTTATAAATTTTTATCTACAAAATAACTTGCAAATTATCGTGATTTTTACACATTTTATATAAATTTGAGCATTAAGGGCTTATAAAAAAAAATTGAGTAAACCGATCACCGATATTTTTTAGTTACGATAAGTTTAACTAATTAAATTTTCGGTCTGCCAATTAAATTTGATAGATGTTTAAAAACAAAAATTTTACAAAAATCGAAAATTTAAATTGTCTATAAATAAGTCAAAATATGTCAAAATACTTTGAAAACTTAATCATGTATAGAGAACGCCAATATAAAGATTTGGTAAATATTTCAAGTTGTTCCGGTTTTTGGTTTTTGAGTTAGAGCATTTTAAAAAAATTTAATTTGTAAAAACGTGATTTTGTGTAAAATTTCCTGTTTTTTCGTAATTTTTTTATCGTTTTTTTCGATTTTTTTAAAAAGTATTGAAAAGTTGGATTTTAGACTAGCCAAAGTACCATCTACATACACTTTCCTTTCAGAAAAGTTGTTACTTAAGCAAATCGAAGCAATTTTACTGCCAAAAAAGGTGTCATCAGACACAAAAATTAAAAAAAAAAAAAATTAAAAAATAAAAGACACACATCATTGTAAAACCAATAGATTCCATCACTTCGTTCAGAATCTAAAAGTTATTCAGATACACTGTCACTGTTTAAATCATTTAAAATTTAACTTTATGTATGATATTATTTAATATATTTAATATTCAGCATGTAAAAATATTTTTTGAGTAAAAGGTCATACAATTGATGATGTGGAATATGTGTGGAATATTCTTAATTGAATATATGAATTCTTTTTGTATACACACCAATTGTAGATGCTATGGAAAATAATTTATATTTTATGTCGTCAAAAAATACAATTAATTTTTAGGCTTAATTGGCAAAAATTAAAATATATGGCTGTATTAGAATATTTGCATTGCTACACATTGATATTTGCTCTTCTATTTTGGATATTGATTTTTTGAAAACCATAAAACTACCTTCACTGTCTTTGATGGAATATTTGACAAAGTTTTTTTTCCCGTTATAATTTTTAGTTACTTTTTTGGATGAAAACCGCATTTAGAACAAGTAGAACAGAAAGGAATGTTTTTCATCTATAAATAAAAAACCTCCAAATTTACATAACGTATTGAACAAGTTAATTACTTTTATTTAAATAATTTACTTTCGTTGAGGCTGTAATATGGCTTTTACATATTCAATTATTTTTATACATTGAGCATCCTTAATTTAACAGTCAACTAGTTTCAATTATTTTTTTAAATTTGGTGTCCAGTGTACATTTTAAATCAGGAAATTTTAGATAGAGAGTATTACAGTCAATATCTATAAGAATAAATGTTTAAAAATAAAATGAATATGATGTCTATCGATATTATATTGTATACATTTTTTTTTAAAATGTTTTTAGTTAGCGTAAACCATATTTTAATTGTAATTATGTTAACAAGTTTATATTCAATAGTTGAGAATAATTTTTCCATGTTGAAATAATTTCATACATTAAAGTAGTTTTTTGAATCTCGTTAAATCTATGATTAGTAGTTTTTTTCTATAATTTTTGAAGTTCAGAAAATGATTATTCAAAATTATACATTATTTACAAAGATATATTTTATGTCATCATCAGGGCCTAGGTCTTTGGTTCGGATTTGAGTGCTATCAAAGTTTCTTTTTTGAGAAATAAGATAGTAGTATATGAATGTATCGAATATATTTTAAATGAAATTAAATAACACATATTAAAATCACTGGGAACCATAACCGTAGCCAGGGGAGCATAACGCTATATCCTACGTGAACTAGGCGAACGCGGTAATCGCGTTGCGGTGCGAGCGACGCGGCGAAAAAAATTATCAAACATATAAAAATAGATTAGATTGTCCATCGTACGCGATAAACGCGGGCGACGCGAACGAATTAATTCGTTCGCCTCACGGTTTGAAAATCAAATCGTTTTGTTTTTGGTCGCGCGTTTAAGCGAACAGACGTTAAAATATTTCAATTAAAATTTACGATTTATTATTATACGGTTATAGGATTATTTTACGATACGAATAGGTAAACGGGCGATATAAGTTATTAAATTATAATATATGTATAGCACCTATTTTAACTATAATAATAATATATATTTATATATTAGATATATATTAAATATTGTTGTATGGTCAATATGTTCAATATAAAAACAAGTCTATCCTTATAAATTATTGAATTTAAAACTGTTCTTTTTTTTTTCAAATACTTTTTATATATTAAATATTTCACTTCAGCATTTTCCAATATTAACAATTGTTTTTGTAAACTAAAAGACATTATTAGTTGTTTTTGTTTTTAAAAGAGTAAAACATCAACGTGTAAAATATACCGCACAACCTATGCACAACTCACTTCAAAATACATTGCATGTTAAAAAAAGTAAAAAATATCTGAATATGGTTTAGCCGCAAATTCGCGTTCGCCGCAAATAGATAGGACACGATTGCGAGCGTCGAAGCGGCCAACTCGAATTCGTTCGCATCAGCCGCAAATTCGCGTTCGCCGCGTTCACGTAGGACATAGCGTAAGATATGGAACGCCTATAAAAAACAATTTATATTCTACTTTCTTTGGGACTTCTATTTGTTTTCATACGTTCACTTTTGTACATATATGCTATAGCAGAGATGGCGAACCTATGACATGCGTGTTACAGAATGACACGCGCACACTACTTTAGTGACACACGCAACTGTGTAAAAGTTTGTCATCAAAAACCACTGGTCGTAGGACGTAGACTAAAATATATTGAGATTACAAAATTGAAATATTAAGTTTATGGTATTATACCTACACGCGTTGAATTGAATATCTCACTGCTGAACAACTATTAATTTTATTACTTTTCGATATGAAAAGGTAAGGTATATATTTATATAACAAATATAACGTGTAAAACTGGCTCACTGCTAACGTTAGTCAGTCGAGTCGACTGTGTTACGAGTACATGTGTTCAACTTTATCTTTGTCTTTGATTTGTCTGAATACATCGTTTTGGCAGTTTTCATTATTGGTGATTGTTATTTTTATAGTAATTTAAAGGTTATATTTTTTAATAAAATATTAAATTTATGTAGAATTAATTATGTCAAAAAGTAAAAGTGGGAGATCATTTCACGAACAATGGACCGTAGATTATGGGGTAATTCAAAAATATAATAAAGCGTTATGTTGTTTATGTAATGAAACAGTAGTTAGTCGCAGTTTTAATGTAAAAAGACATTTTGAAACAATTATATTAAAATATATACAATTATACAAATATATTTTCTTTATCAACTGAAGAAAAGTTGGAATTAATATCGCAAAAATTGAAACGTTTTCAAAATCAATCAAATAATTTCAAAGCTGCGTTTAACCAAATAATAATTTAACAGCTGCTAGTTTTTCTGTATCCCACTGTATTGCACAGCATGGTAAACCAGTTTCTGATGGAGAATACATAAAAGAAGTTTTTTTAATGACATCAAATACTTTATTTCAAGATTTTGCAAATAAAAATGAAATAATAAAACGTATTCAAGATTTACCTATTAGTAGAAATACTGTTAAAGAACGAATTTTATGTATGAGTGGTGATATATCAAATCAGCTTCAAACTGATTTAGCTTCAGCAGACTTTTTTTCGATTTGTCTTGATGAAAGTACAGATGTAACTTCTCAGGCTCGTTTAGCAGTTTTTGTTCGATTTATTAGTGCTAATATTATGAAAGAAGAATTAATAAAATTAATAACAATTTCTACTAAAACAACTGGTCGTGATATTATGGATGAAGTACATAAAGAGTTTATAAATTTAAAAATCAAAATTCAAAATATTGTTTCAATAACTACTGATGGGGCTCCAAATATGGTTGGTAATCACAATGGATTTATTAAACTTTTTTCCAAAGAATTTCGCATTCTATCATCAACTTTCACTGTATTATACACCAAGAAGCGTTGTGTGCAAAAAATAGTATGAAATCGCTTCAAAAAGTAATGGAAACTGTTACGAAAATTGTCAATTTCATAACATCTCGAACTCTAAATAACCGACAGTTTTCCAAATTATTAGAAGAGGTCGAGTCACAATACTCTGGCCTTCTTATGTATAATAATGTTCGATGGTTGAGTCGCGAGCAAGTTCTTCATCGATTTGTTGAATTACTGGAAGAAGTACGTTTATTTTTGTCGGACAAATCTCAAGATTATCCAGACTTAATGATTTAAATTGGTTGAATGATCTGATGTTCTTCATAGATTTTTCTGCAATTTATAATGATTTAAATAAAAAACTCCAAGGCCGAGGTCAAACAGTTATAACTATGTTTGATAATATTAAAATTTTTGAAAAAAAATTGAAGTTTTTTGTAAAGATCTACAAAATGAAAAATTAAAATATTTTCCTTATTTGAAAAAGCAATTAATAAATTCAAAACATTTTAAAGATAATCAGCTTGATATGAAATTAATAATGACAAAATATGTCTTCTTCTTCTTCTTCTTTTGCTTCGCCTTCCTCCCAACTATTTGGGGTCGGCCACCCTTGTCCTACATCTCCACTTTACTCGGTCAATCACATCTCCTCTGCACACACCGACAGCCCTCATGTCATTCTCCAAAGTCTCCAACCATCTCTTTTTTGGTCTTCCTCTTCCTCTTTTCCCTTCAACGTCCATCTTCATAACCACTCTTACTGCATTCGTTTCCTCTCGCCTCATCACATGCCCAAACCATCTCAGCCTATTTTCTCTCATCTTGTCCACAATTGGCGCTACACTATCACTACCTCTCACGTATTCATTCCTTATTCTATCTTCTCTTTATCTGATTAAAGATAATCAGCTTGATATGAAATTAATAATGACAAAATATGCAAAAATATTAAAAAATGCATACGAATTATTTTCAAGCAGATTTTCCCAATCTCGTCATCTAGATTCAACTTTAGAATTTTTAATAAATCCACATAATATTAAACTTTGATGAACTTGAACTTAGTTTTTTTTGAGTGGTTAAGTATTGAAAATTTAGAAATGGAGTTAATAGAATTTCAGGGAAGTAATATTTGGAGAAATAAATTTATTAATTTGAATAATGAGCTGGAAAATAATCATAGTGAAATTGGTAGGAATGTTAAATTGGAAAATTTGATTCTTAATGAGTGGAAAAGTCTTCCAAATTCATTTGCATCTATGAAAAAAATAGCTCTTTCTATATTGACAATGTTTGGATCTACTTATGCGTGTGAGCAACTTTTTTCTTCAATGAATTGTATTAAGTCAACTGTAAGGAATCGGCTTGGAACAGATTTAAGTGAAGCATGTGTTCAACTAAAATCGACCAGTTATAGTCCAAGGATTGATTCATTAGCCAATAAAATGCAACAACAAATTTCTCATTAAAAGTGCATGTATATTAATTTTATATTTTAACATTTCACTATTCTTATTTTTTATAAATTAAATTTTTTTACATATATGTAAAGTATACTTTCGTGTTACTTATACTTTTGGTATCTATTTCTAATATATTAAAATTGTTTGATAATTTAATATATGACTTGTTATTTATCATTCAAACCATGGATGTAGGAATTTTCAAGTTTAAAAAAGAGTTATCAAACTAGTTGACACACAGGGAAAACAAAATCCAACCAAAATTTTTATTTGACACGCTGGTACAAAAAGGTTCGCCATCCCTGTGCTATAGGTTTTATGTATACCCTGAACACAAAGTCTGATAACACCTATGTATATATAATATATATTATATATTTATGTATATAAACTATTTGTTTATTTATTTATATATTAATTTACGAGTATTAATTGTTTACTAATTTTTAGTTTTAATTTAATTTTTAATTTTTTTATTATTCCTTTAATTGTTACATATAGATACTATTAAACTCGCATTTTATAATTAATATTTTTGGAAAGTATTAAATTATTTTGTATTCAACGTTTTTGATGTTTCATCAATTAATATTTAGATTGGTGTCGTTGTGGGTAAATAATAATATATTATACGATGTATAATATAATACTATATATAATAAGAAGGTTACAAACGGGCTACTCCATTGCAAATAGCTTAGTATTTTCTAAGACTAATTTCTAATATGGTTTACAACATATTGTATAATATGATTATCTTTTTATTACAGTTAATCGACTATGATTCTGTATAATTTTAGTGTCCCATTAGTTGATCATTAATCCTTCTCGTGAGTACCATAAGATAATAAACACATTCATTATTTTTTTATCGATTAATGTACGAACCACGATGATTATATTTAGTTATGATATCGAATAATAATGTATCACGCACATTTTAATCCTTTATAATTTCGGATATTATTCCGTAGAAAATTCGCCAAATTGATACCGCTAGTACTAATGCAGCAGTTGTCTCGTTTGACATTTTTATCCTTTTCACATTTCGTGTGCGAATTTCTGTGCTGAGGTATACGAAATTGTTTATATGATAAGCTTAACCCAAATTATCATGTAGTTCAATTAAACTAAAGTATTTGGTATAGTTATTACTAGTAGCGACACGAAAGGGTTATATGTAAATCATGTGAATCATGAATACATTGGGGTGGTTGGTCTTTGTAAAAAATAATGTTATAGAAATAATTATTTTGTTAAAACACCCATACACTGAACATGTTAAAATAATAATATGAAATTTGAAATATTAAACTATAACTTATAAATTATAAATATAGACATTTATAAATGCAGTGACTTCGTATAAATAATTTTGGTGGCAAGTTGATCATATGAAATTGGTAATACGAGTAAAAAAAGAAATTCTCATCCCCACTGGTAATTACTAATTTGTATGATTCTCCGAACATAGTTACCATAAAATAGTATTGACAGGTCTCAAACTTCGCAATGCGATGTGATATATTTTTAAGACAGAATCGACTGGGATATTAACAAACCTAAAATACTAGCAATAGTATAAGAAATTTAGAATATTTTAATTCTATCCGTCCGAAGTTTCGCATTCACTCCAGTGATTAAATATAACTTTTTGAAGAAATGGTTTTGTTTAATAAACAATTATAATAATATGGCATTTCATAACAAAATAATGTACGTATACTTCGAATAAAATAGTTATTGTTAAAAATGTAATTTAATCTATAATAATAATGATTCAATAATACAAAACAATAAACATACTTAAAATAACTTTTGAAATAAAAGAACAATAAATAATAGAACTGTTATCAGAATCAGAATAAATGTAAAATAACTCAATGTAAAAAATCAAAATGTAATTGAATAATATTCTTTTTTTAAGCATAGGTATTTTATTCAAATAGGTAATAGCTTTGTTTTTGTATTATTGAAATTCTGGTTGACAATACAAATTATATAACAAAAATGTGTTTAAAAAATAATCTGGGTGATAATTTGCTTGCTTTTGATCTTTTTTTGTTTTTTAACGAACGTTATTGCCTTATTATTTTATTCAGTTCATTCAAGTTCTTATAATATGATGTATTCAATGATCATACATAGATTTTTTTAATTTTAAAACTGACATTATTTTCATTCTTTGTAACGATGGATACAGAGTACTCTCGAATATCCGTGATCTTATGCGAAACGAACCATGCACATTAGAGCTCTGCACGATCCGTTTTTTTATAGACCGGACTGGACCGATACATTTAACAAAAACCAAGACCGGACCGGACCAGCCTGATAAAGTAAAATTGAAACTTGGGGTCCTCCCTCCGGTAGCGCCACTGACTATTATTCATTACTACTTTTATATCACTTACCTAATAATTACAATTATTTAAATGCACTTGACATAATTATTATACTGTATAGAATTTATTAGACGATTAAATAACTTGTACTGAATAGTGTATGGAGTCTACAGTTTTTTTTCTGACGACTACCGTAAATCTACGGCGCGTTTTCAATACATACCAATAGTTTCAGAAATGTCGCGCGTTAATTTTACGGCGCGACACTCGTGTGTTGTGCTCCATTCATTTTAAAGTATTTCAACAAAACGCGCCGTAAATTTACGGCGCAGTAAAAATGTCGCGCAGTATATTGATCTAATGTCGTTTCTTTACAAAATATTAAGAAAATTAAGTAAAATATATTTTGTTTATTTGGCTATGGTCTATAATATATTTAATTGTTTTGACTTGTTTTAAACATTTTTTATTTTATAAATTCTTTTAAATAAAAAGGCTGTAAACATTTTTAAGTGCATATATCAAGTGCATATTATGGGGTTTTTAAGTGCTTGCATATTTAGAGCTTTTTTAGAACTACAAGTCCTCTGCCCTAGTAATTAATAAGTATTTGTAAGCACAATTCCCAAATTTATAAGTCAAAATTTACTCGATTATCCCAAAAAGTTTGCCAGCCGGAAAATGTTTGAATTTTAAAGTTTTTTTTTTCAATATTTAGTAAGTAATTAGTAAGTATTTGTAAGCATAATTCCCAAATCTGGAAGTCAAAATGTACTCGATTATCTCAAAAAGTTTGCCAGCCGGAACATTTTTTGAGTTTTAAAATTTTTTTTTTCAATATTTAGTAAGTAATTATTAAGTATTTGTAAGCCATCAACTGAAGCCTTTAAGCGTGTACATTAAAAGTTTAATCCAACCAAAGTTATTAAAATTAAATATTTTAAATTAAATTTATTAGGACAAGACAGTATGATAAATAAATACCAATGTTTAACAAAATTATTTTTCAATAAGAACAAAATAATTATGAATTAAAATTGTCATAAAAGTATAATATTTTTATAAAATTAAATAGTCCAATTAAAAAATGGTCAAACTTAATAAAACTAAAAACAAAATATAACTAATAACATGTTTTTAAACAAAAATCAACAACTTTTAACTTGTGATTAAAATATCTTAAAGTATATAGATTAAATGAAACTTTAATTATGTGACTAAAATAATATAAAGTAAATAAATAAAAAATTTTAACTTTTAACATGTAATAAAAATAAGATGTGTTTTGAAGTCTTGTGAATGATAAATACTACAAACATGGAGATTCAGCTGGCAAAATGTATAGAAAATAACAGCGATTCAACTGATATTTATAATATTACGAAAACATTAGTTTCCAAAGGGTTTTCAAAAACGTTCATTTTAAAAAGATTCGAAATACTAAAAAACATTTATAAGTCAGGAAGGTTGATTGACAATACTATTCTCCTGAGATATGAAGGAAATATTTCAGCATTCTTTGAAAAGATTTGTTATAGCCTAGAAATTACTACAGAGGCATACACATTGATTGTAATATTGTGTGGTGCAATAAAATAAAGATATTTACCTTGCTATTAGAAAACTTTGATTATTTGGAAATAATTATAAAGAATTCGTTCGATGAAGTATTAAAACTCCGAAAGTGTGACACCGAATATAATGTAACAGTTGAGGTTAGTGATCAGTTATAAATTGATTGTGACATAATGAGAGTTTGTCCATTAGATCTACCTATTAAATTGAATTTCAATAAAACATTGATTTTAAGAGCAGATATTGTGTACAGTGGTTCAACCAACACCAAAGTAATTGGACACTACTCCTTTATTTAATTTATAGGTATATTTTAAGATATTTTAATCACACATGAAAAATTGTTTATTTTTTTTTAAAAATATGTTATTAAATATATTCTGTTTATTATTAAGTTATACCATTTTCTAATTCAAATTTAATTTTACATTTTTATAAATATTTAATTAGATTATTATTTATTATGAAAAAATTAAATTTTATGACAATTTTAAATCATAATTATTTTGATATTATAAAAAAATTGGACAGAACTTTGAAAGTACACGCTTAAAAGCTTCGGTTGGTGACTTACAAATACTTATTAAATATTGAAAAAAAAAACTTAAAAATTCAAAAAATGTTCCGGCTGACAAACTTTTTGGGATAATCGAGTAAATTTTGACTTACAGATTTGGGAATTGTACTTACAAATACTTACTAATTACTTACTAAATATTAATCTTAATTAATATGTATACTCACTTACGTCCGTTAGATTCTTACATTGAATCATTATTAGGACTTAAGAGACGCTGATATTGTATTTAACACTAGTTATACTACAGATTTTAATGTAATTTTTTAATTTTTTAAGAAAAAATATTATTTCAATTATTAATATATATTAATAATTGCGTAATAACACGCAGAAACCATTCATCATAAATGGTCACTTATTTTTTTTTTTTGTTGATCTGTTATGTTCATGTAAATCAATTTATAATTTAATTAGACCTCCGACGTAATGAAATTTACATTTTGAAAGTGCTTTGCCATTTTCATGTGAAACTTAATATTGGATACACCTATTTGCATTCGTTTACTATGTCAACCTTCAAAATTAACATCAAGTACAATACACGTACATTTAATACTACCTTTATATTGATCAGATGCGAACAATGATTTTATTAAAATAATCAAATAATGCTGTGTTGTGGTTGGAAATTTAATTTACGGAGAAAAATATTTAGTGAATATATTATACAGTTGAACATCATATTTATTTATATTCTTCACAAAACTACTAATTTTACAAAGTAATACATTACAATTTATATGTAAGACGCTGAAATAATATTATTTAATATATATTTATGAAATTATAATTTATACCCACCGACTATACATGTTGTATCCTTTAGTTAATAATCAATATTATTGCAGTTGAATAGTTTAACCAAATTTTATAATTACTATAAATATGATATTTGGTTGGTCCTATAACCAAATGTTTTAAATTTTGTTGATTATGCCATATATAAAAAACAAAATTTCATTCAAACAGTTTCAGCATGATCAATTAATTTTTTTTATAATGCGAAGAGGTTGGAAGTTGTGATTCAAGTCTTTCAAAGGGGTTATCGTTAAAGACAAAAACTTAATTAGATTTGAAAAATGTCATAAAATGCAGTACAATATATAGTTTGTAGTAAATATTTTCTCAACATTATATTTAAAAATGAGGTCTGTAAAAAATCAATACCATCCCAACATGTTATACAATTGATATGGTAGTATCACCATAAAGTGGTGTATTTTTAAATTTTTTTGTGGTGAGAGTTTAACATTTTTTTAAAAAATAAGTGATTTGTGATTTTATAATTTTATAAAAAATAAATGTAGAGGATGAATTAATAATTACATTATTCTATTATTATTATAAATACAAATTAAGAGTTATTTACAACTACATGATAAATGTTTTCTTTCTCTGTACTTTCGAGCAAGTCATACATTATTTTGAATCTTTTTTTTTTCTTCTAGAAGGGGATCGAGACCCAGAAATATCCCTCTCCTTCATAAAAATACACCAATGTCTTCAAATAACATATAAAAATCTTTTATAAAAGGCTAACATCCAGATTTATTTTTAATCAATAAATAATTGGCATTCATTACGACTCACGTCTTATAATATGTGTGTTGTATATTTGAATATTTACTTACCATAGAGAATTATCACGTTTCTTATGGTCAATAAATAAATGCTAAATTTTTCACTACGACAATTTTCAATAAAAACATTTGTTCATATAATTATTAGATTAATGACCACAATACAATATTCACAAATTATAAAATAATTTTTAATTTTAACAATTCTTTCATCGCATATAAATTTTCAGTTAATTAAGTTCTAATAATTATTAACATTATTCTGTATTAATGTTTGGTTTTTAATGTTGGGCATATTCCCATTTTTCTCTGTCTAACTAGGTGGGTATATTGATTTATACAAAATTAATAATACGAGACATTACGTGATATGATTACTATTTCTGTGGTTCTACGTAAGTAATTTACACAATACATAGTACAGGGTATATAATTAAACATTTAAATATTAAAATTAGGTCCCTTGTTAACCCTGATTATATGTATACATTTTATTATATTTTCTATAAATAATGTACACTTACTCTTAAACAATATTTTTATTTCAAATATCAGAGTTTCCTTTTAATGTAAATTAAGTGGAATACTGTGGAAATAATGAAATACTCAAATCTCTGTTATTTAAATGCGTGAAAATAATAAATAATTATTTCATATTGTTATCCATTTTACAGTTACACATTTAAATTTAAATTTATATGTATAATTAAAAAGTTTACATTTATTATAATAAATCATTTCACTCCAGTAATCACAGTCAATATTCACTTTTTTTTCATCCCATCATATCATGAGACTTTTTTTATTTTCGTTACAGGTAACCTGTACCTGGCCATAGGTCATTTTCCTTTAATTTTATTGGTGCGTTTAACATTTACACTTTTTACACTTTTTCTGAAAAGGCCATCCTGTAAAAGAAAATGATTTATTAAACTTGTGAATTTAACGTAATGCGATAAAAATGTACCTTTAATAGTTGAATTTTACCATTCAAAGACGATCTAGTACCAATATGTTGAAAAAGAGATGGTCTGAATGTCACCCATATTTCTTCTTTACGTTTTCGACAGTCTCTCTAAAAATGATGACTATTAATTAAAAAAGCTGTCCTATACAATACACGAGTTGAATGGACTAATGATGAGTTTCTAATGTTTGCTTTCCATTGTTTTTTAGATTATATGTTGGTGATCGGACTACATAAAGATGGGAATATTGTGTCATTTATTTATTGGGGGACGGAGTGACCGAGTGGACTAAGGCGTCGGCTACGATACGTACCGTCGCTGGTTCGAACCCGGCCACGGGCAGTCTCTCTACTTGGACAGGAAACAACTGCCTTTGGAGAGAGATTGCTATCCCCCCCTCGCCGGGACATGGCAGAAACCTACGGGTGTCCCAATAAAAATTCTGCCAACCAGGCGGTCCGAGATTGTTAGTCATAATCTCGGACACACACTCGCCACACGAGTATAATAGTATAATAATTTATTTATTAAAATAATTTAATATTATACATTACGTAATATATTAAAACATTAAAAAAAATTAAAAATTAAAAAATAATAAACTTTAAAAATATATTACCTTCTTAAATTTGGTATTGTAAGTCATTGATTTAGATTTAATTTTTTTTTTTTATAATGAATAATTGTTGAACTCGTTAAATCATTTTCTTATCAAACTTTATGATTCCGTATTGCATGCATTTTTTAAATTTAATTGAATATCTAAAAGTAGCTACCTTACAAAGGTAAAGTTACTCACAAGATCTTTCTCAAGGTTACAAGCCTTTGTTTCCATCATTCCATCCAGAAGCCAATCCCCTGGTTTGTCGTTATAAAACATCACAATAAACTGGATTAGCCATGGTAAATCTGAGCATCTCATCATTTTACCTATAGGCACAAGTGTAAATCTCATATAAGGAAAATATATTTTATGAAAAATGTTTAAGTTTTGTTACACCTACCTATAAATCCAAGACGACAAAAGTCTAATATAAACCATTCTTGTCCATCTGCTATTCTTTGTAAAGCTGTTTTTTTCATAATAGTGTGAAATTGAGGTTTTGCGACTACGTCATCTTCGAGTTGAATATAAAATGAACCTTTTGGTTGACAGTAAATCATTAAAAACACATAATCTAAATTTTGTTTACTCCTCCAGCGGACTCGATCTTCAGAATCACCGAGAGTGAGACGGAGTTTGCTAAAATCGGGATAATATTCTGGAGATGGAGCAATTATATCAATAAGACCTGAGTTAAAAGCATCTGTTAGTCTGAAATAGAATATTAAATTACATGCACTAGATGTTGTGATTGATATAATGAAATTGTATAGAAATTACCGATTTTTAATTTCTTCGGTAACCTGATGTATGTATTCTTGATCAGTCTATAAAAAGTGAAATAATTTTCAGTACAGTGATGCCAATTATTTATTTGTCTGAGTTTGTAATTAAGAATATATATATATATATGTGTGTGTGTGTGTGTTACCTCGCCAATCATTATTACTATTAACGAATCTTTCTGTTCGGTTTGATTCATATTGCTCACGAGATTAATTAGTGTTTGAATTAAATATGTTTGTTGTTGGCGACGAACAGTAGGAACTCCATATACCATTGACACTATATTGAAATACATTTAAGTTATAATATAATGTAATTTTGTTTAAAATGTTTATTATTATAATTAAATGAAAAGCTAACTATTAACGCTATATAAGTTAAAATATATCATAAATATAGAAAATTGTTTATTTGGGTGTTAATTTAAAACAGACTTTACAATTTTAACTACATTGATTTATATTACTTTTAAAGCAGTAAAGATATGTGTAAAAATAAGCGAAGTATTTCAAAAATCAGTATTTAATAGAAATTTATAATTTAGAACTATGTATAATATAGAATTCATAATTTATCATAAAATTATGTAAAACAGTAATTTATACGAAGGATTGTCGTATTTTCACTTATTTTACCTTTATTATTTGTTCATTACTAATATGTCACATACAGTTCATGGTGATTTTTATTTTTATTGATGTTCCATTTTTCCTGAATAGAAGAGGGATTTTCGATTTGGTAGACTAGATTGAAATCAAAATCAGAAAGAGATGTTTAAAAACTACCGTGAAAATTTATTTATTCTTACAAAAATCTGATGGAAAATAAACTCAGAATTATTCACTAACGATAACCCATGTAAAAACACTCGATTTTGTGTAAAATTTCCCGTTTTTTCGTAATTTTTTTATCGTTTTTTTCGATTTTTTAAAAAGTATTGAAAAGTTGGATTTTAGACTAGCCAAAGTACCATCTACATACACTTTCCTTTCAGAAAAGTTGCTACTTAAGCAAATCGAAACAATTTTACTGCCAAAAAAGGTGTCATCAGACACAAAAATTAAAAAGAACTGGATGGGCCTCGCTCTGCTGTACACTTGGTGGTGAAGTGCGACTCTTCATAGGATAGGTCATTAAAATGGATTTATTAAATTTGAATTCAATGATAGGTATCATTGTATACGAAAAACGATTCTGAACGGAGATGATATGTTTGTCTAGAATATAATACAATGTTATTTATAAATATTGTAATAAGTATATTTTATTTTGAAACGAAAAATTTAGAAAAATCGAATATTTAAATTGTCTATCAATAAGTCAAAATACTTTGAAAACTTAACCATGTATAGAAAACGTCAATATAAAGATTTGGTTGGTGAATATTTAAAGTTGTTGCGGTTTTTCGTTTTTGAGTTAGAGCATTTTAAAAAAACCGATATAATTTGTCAGTCTAGAATATTATACATTATATTATATTTTACATGTAATTTTATGTCAATATTCGCTGTTCAAACGCTTATAAAAAAAAATTGTGCCTATGGTTTTTAATAATTTTTGAATTAAGAACTACTTCTGTGGAATCTTCTTTTAAATTTTCAAGTATTTTGTACGAGCCAAATTTTTTTTATCACCAAATATAAAAATAAAATGTAAAAAAATCGAATATTTTAAATGCCTATAAGTGGCTTAAAAATCAATATTATATTTTGAAAAAAAATATGACATAAAGGAAATACCAATCTTAACAGCTGGTAGAAATTTAAAAAATCTGCGACTCATACTTTTTGAATTATAACAAATATTAAAAATCGTTTGAGAATAAATCGCTATTTTATGAAATTTTGTAAATATTTAAATTTCAAACAGTCATAAAATTTTTTCCTCTAAGTACGGTATAAATTTTTTTAAAGATTTTTGAAGAGTAGCTTATAGATAACCTAGTGTTAAAATTTTGAATCTTAAGTATGAACAGAAAAAATTTTATTAATTTTTATCTACAAAATAACTTGCAAATTTTCGCAATTTTTACATATTTCGTATAAATTGGAACTTTGAGCACTTATAAAAAAAAATTGTGACTTACGATTTTAGATTTTTTATCAGTTAAGGAACAACTTATAAGAAACCTTGTATTAAATTTTCAAGATTTTCTGGCCGGCCAAAAAAATGTTATCGTTATTTTAAAAAAAAATACTTAAAAAAATTGAAAATTTCAATTGTCTATAAATAGCTCAATAAAAGTCAAAATACTTTGAAAACTTAACCATGTATAGAAAACGTCAATATAAAGATTTGTTGAAAATTTCAAGTATTTACATCGATTAGTTTTTGAGTTATAGCAAAATAAAAAATTTGATTTTGTCGAAAACTGGTTTTGCGTAAAAACTCCAATTTTTCCCTTATTTTTTTAGTGTTTTTCCCGTCGCATTTAAAAAATATTGACCCCCCAAAGTACCAACTAGATTCACTTTCCTTTCAGAAAAGTTGCTACATAAGCAAATTGAAGCATTTTTACAGCAAAAAAAGGTGTTGTCAGACACAAAAAAAAAAAATTAATTAATAAAAAAAAATAAAAAATTAAAAAAAAAATAATAAAAAAAAAAACACACATCATTGTAAAACCAATAGATTCCATCACTCCGTTCAGAATCTAAAATATACTATATGAACAGTAATGTGAATCCGATTTAAATAATAAAAACTAAATATAAGGTATCTAATTTTAATAAAGTAGAGCTCTGATTTAATAAAAAAAGTTTTGTTTTATTTTCCTTTACGAATATAATGAATTATTGATTTAGTTTCGTGATATGAGAAGCATAATATACGTGTTCTTTTTGTGAAATTCATGATGGAAATGGAAAAATTATGATTTGCTTACGTAGAAAAAAAAAAGTAAAAAACAAAAAATTATGTTAATGTTTTTTAATCAACAAAATATTGGCGTAGATTATTTTAAAATATAATACATCGATATTGTTGTTATGATTTTTTTATACATTATTTTTTTTTTTTTGTGACATATTATTTACGGAAAAGAAACAGACGTTTTGATGTATTATTATATAAATATAATATCATTATAAAATATTATAAATTAATGATTGAAACTTAGACCAGTGTAATCGGTCATTTAAATCTTCATTCTAATTACGCAAATACCCTTTCTGGTTTTGAAAATAACAATAACTATATTTTCGTAATTGAAACGTTTATATCAAAATATTATCTACTTTTCACTTCAATTATTAATATTATTTATGTCTTATTACCTCAGGCTTAAACAAAATTAACTTCCCATAAACATACCAGCGATATATTTAAATACAATCATCACTTTTCATTAAATAATTTATTAATTCTTATTATTGTAATCTACTGTATTAGCTACAAATTATTGGTATAATGTGTAAGATATTAATATTTTTATATTTTTACTGTAGGTACACCTCATAAATCAGTAAAATGCATTTAAAATAGTTATATTGGTTGTACCGATTAAATAAAATGCATTGACGATGTAGTGTAGATATAGATACTGTATTCATACTTTAATGGTAATAATACTATTGCTTAAAACTACATTGTTTATCTCCATGTAATACATATAACATGTATTGTCCCCTGGGTGTAATTGGAAATAAATAGGAAACCTGCATTTCTGCCTCCGGAATGTAATATCAACGGCCTCAAGTAATCCTTGTGGGACCGTAGATGGGGTAAAAATGTGAACACATCGAAATTTGCCATTGGTGATCTGACCATTTCGATGGATTTATTGTAATCAACTAATAAAGATTCAATGTCGCCCGAAACTGAAACGTTCAACGATTTTACAATCGTTTTCAGGATCGAACTGAAACGTTTAATCAATTCCTGAACATCTTTGTCCTTCAGTTCATATAATCTGGTAAGGTGATCCACGCGCATTTCCATTTCTGCCATCTTATACGTTACCAAACCGTGATCGTATATCCCTTTAGTATCTGAAACATTTGAAATTATTGATACGGATGATTAAAAATTTAATAATTAAGGGTAATATTGTATATTTTGTTTAAATTGTTATTAGTATGATTTCTCTTAAGAACAGAATTAATCCCTGTTAATATTTTTAAAAAAATATAAATTTAAACAAAATACTATACATATTATTTTGTTGTTATCCAAAACATATTTCAATGTTTGTTTTAAACATACCAATCCATCTACGAAACATTTGGTCTGTCGATTTTTTATGTTTATCAAAACATTATTCTAAAAAATATCGTTTTGATCTTTACGTTGTTAAATGACTAAATGGAACCTCTTATTTTTTGTATTTTATTTAAATTACTATCAAATTTAATTGCTTAAGACAGCGGTTCCCAACCTTTTCAGCCGGCGGTGCCCTTTTATTTGTACACATTTTGTTAGATGTCTTTTTATGAATATCACGAGGAACGTGATAAAAATAAACACTAGTTTTCATTCATAAGTGATTTAAATAATTTTATTGAAAATATTGTTAACAAATTATGATTTTATAGTTGAAAGTAAAAAAAAAAAAATAATGCTTTAATAGTGAAAAACTAATAATAATAATTATTACTAGTTTTTCACTATTTAAGCGAATATTATTAATTATTAATGAGATATTTGAGGCTGCTTATTTTTAGAAAGTTTGGCAAAATCTGGTTCAATTTGAGACAACTGGATATGGAGGTCAGGTTCTACGTTAAGGTGGTTGCGGTATTTGGTTTTAGTAGCCGTATAGACCGACAATCCTGCCTCGTACAAATAAATATACTATATTTAATATTAGATATACAGATAGTATGCTAAGTGATTTTGTACATAAAACAATTTTTTTTCTTCTCAACTACAATAAATTGTAAATTTTTAATATATAATTTAATAATTTTTTTCATTCCTCGATGAACCGTGGTGCCCCTTAAATGAGTTCACGGTGCCCTAAGGGCACCGCGGTGCACAGGTTGGGAACCGCTGGCTTAAGGTATTATTTTAGTTGCATTTTATGGGGATCTCTTAGTGTTTATGTTCGTAATTATTTAATGAACCGTCTGCGTATTGTTAACGGCTCATATTTGGTGATATATTTTGTATGCGCGTGCGAATATTTCATCTATGTCTCTTATCGTAAACTGGTTCGACGGACGGCGTTTGTGTGTACACTCACCCCGTTCCCCCCACTCCATCTCTTTTACACCTCACGATCCACTGTCCATCATATCACCGTTATATTAATGTATAATTGGTGTGTTTTTCTTAACATTGGTCATGGTTTAATGTTGTACCTAAATGTCACCGACTGACGTGTGGTGGGAAAATATTGGTCGTTTAATTCGCGTCGTGATAGATTAGGTTTTTTTTTTTTGTTTTGACTATCTCAAGTTGTTATTTTTAATGTGTGCGGAGCAACCACATTTTTTTTTTATCTTAATTTTTGTTGCGTGTGCATATAAGATGTGAATTTTTATTAAATGGTGTTCACTGAGCCGGGCCCTATTTTCTTAGCCCTTCGGAGCTAGTAACGTTTAAATTTTTCAATTTTTCACTATGGTATTTTATTTTTTTTTTTTGTAATGAGTTCCGAAATGATAATGGATGTGTACCAGATAATCCGTCCCGTATGCTTTTTTTATAATTATTTACAGTTTGTAATTGGCAGTATGATAGTGGTGTATTTTATTCCGGGATGTCCCAACGTTCTGCAGACAAGTGTGACTACTTCATAAACTAACAACTCGTCTTAGACGTATACCTCTGGCTGTACTTTTTAGCGGTTGTTGGACGGTTGGTGGTTACCCAAAGGTATTCATCGCATTATTTGAAAAGTGTAGGTGTCATATTTTTTTGTCAATATATATAATTTTCTTCTTTCAAATTTTAGATAGGGTTTTTTGATCATTCGATTTTTCGCCTCATGTTAACGTACATTTTTTTAATAAAGTTTCCTTAATTTAACTTTAAACTTAATATTTTTTTCTTGTGTGTTTCGTCTATAAAAGACTCACGAAGTTTTTTATTATTTCCTTTCAAAAATAATCTTAACTTATATAAAGTACGAGCAGCGATTTTTTCAGAGATCATCCCACATGGTATGTGAAAAAATTTCATGAGGTTTGATGCAACATTACATTCAATTATTATCTACATTTTAATTATTATTTTTACATATTAGTGAAAAATTATTTAATTTATATATATTTTTTTAATTTTACTTCGTAGTGTTATTTTTCTAAAATCCTATTGTGGTCCGACCTCATGGTCTTGACCAGTAGGATGGCGACCCTATTTTCATAATAATTATTTACATGCCATGTAAGTTAAAACGGGATCCGGTGCACCCGATAAAATGTATTATTTTATTTGTTTATCACACGTTGTAACATTACAACGTATTTTATTATTTATTATTCAAAACATAAATTAATTAATTCTTCAAATATTGTATTAACTGAAATAAAATATTAAAATATAAAAATTAAAGTATTTTTCGTTTATAAGACATATTCAAAATGTATTGGTATATTATGTGACAACGATTACTCGTATTTGTGTTGTACAATATAATAGTATTAAATTTATTTATAATAATATAAATGAGTTTTCTAATAAATTATACATTTGAAATCACATTTTATTGGTCTTCAAAAATTTTCATTGAGTTCAAAAACGCATTATGAAAATAATTACAAATAATTAAAATTTCTAACTGAATAAATATTGTAATTTATCCAAAACTTGAAATTTACTTTTTTTAAAAAAATGTACCAAGTGAAATTTGATCATATTTTGGTTTTTTATAAAGTTTTTATTTTTTTTTATGAAGTAATATTTACCATTTTAAGATCATATGACTTAATTTAAGGTTAAGTGTAATTTATTGGAACATCGATTCAATTATGTCTCATAAATGGTCTTTTAAAAATATATTTTAAGTATTAAGCATTTTAATGGTGATGTATTTAAGATGTATTTTTTATAAACTTATATATATTTCTGTTTTCAAAGAAAGTAACATATGACTTTTTAGTATTTATCACAGTAGAAGTAATGAGTTTAATTTTTTATTTATTACAAAATGAAATAACAAATTCGATAAATCCCACTACGAGTATATGACGGTTTTGCCGGTTGTTATCATCTGATAACATACGTACATCCATAAATGTATAATATGATGGTATTTATACAGTATGGGTCAGAAATATTTTGTTAGAAAATAGGGTATATTAGTCAAACATCATATAAAACATCTGTTATCTATATTAATAACACGTATAAATTATGTGACGTACATTGTACGATACATTATAATATTTTTCTTTTTTTTACATTTTTTCATAGACTAATTTTTCTTTTTCATAATAAGTTCAATTACATTTGATATTTATAATTAAATTATCGAATATTTTTAATATATAATATGATGTAAAATGCTGAATAATTTCTGAGAGTTTAAATTTAACATTAAAAGTAAAAATAAAAGTAATAAAACACTTTAAATAATATGAATGCTACATTTTCATTTATGATTATTTTATACTTAAAAATTAAAACAGAGGGTTTAAGCCCAGAGCTAGGCTGAACAAACAATATACAACTGTTTTTAACGACACCATTACTATTGTAAAATTGTATTGACCTTTAAGTAGTAAACTTTCCGGTCTCCGAAAACATTATGTGTTCGTTATTATTTCTTGAACGTATAAAGCGGCTGAATATTGCTGTATCCTGTAATTGAATACTTTTGAATATATGAGTAGAACGACCCCTGATTCATGTAACTAAAACTGTAAACTGACATATTATTGTTTATACTAAATTATATTAGTTTTTACGTTGCAACAGAATCCATAAACAATGATAGAATATATCTCATAAAAAGCGATTCTTTATGGAGACATCTTAGTTATATGAGTATTATAAGGATAAACCATAATTTATCAAACTAAACATTATATGTTTTATTTTTTATAAAATGTTTGTTTTTGCTATTTTTCATTATTTCAACTTAGGAAGTTTACTCGTGTTTTAAATGAATTAATTAAAAATAATTTATCGCTTCAAAAAAATGTAAATTAGAAATTTTAAAATTATTTTATAGTAGATTTTATACTACTTAATAATAAAAATAATACAAATGCTTTGAAGATAAAAAAAAATAATACTTCAATGGCGATTAAAATTATATTTATATAATATTGAATAATAATAAATAATCAAGTCATACTTTGTCACATTAAACTTTTTACCTACAGTAAAAAGTAATTTTATGTAATCATGCCAATAATATTTATATAATACTGAACTTTTTTTGCTTCTATAATTGCTCCTGATAATTATTCCATCAATATAATTTTATTAAAAATGGAAATTTTGCAGCTACAATTGTTCACAATCACAATCATTATGAAATAAACATATCATATATATTAAAAATTATGTATAAGTACGTGTTTACTTTCGGAATTCAATTTTTATATATTTTCATTATTTTCTGTTATTAAAATAATGATGAAGCATTTTAATTTCGTAGTATTTTCTCATATCTAATAAGATCTGGTGTTTTAGGTTAAAGATTGATCATAGATTGTTATACATATAAAGATAAAATTTTAAAGTAAATACTGAATTATTGTATTGACTTCATAATAACTTTAATATGTTTTAAATAACCAGTGTTGAGCCAAGATAAATACTTTTTCATCTAGACAAAAATAAAGATAGTATACCAAAAAAATATTTAAATAAAGATAAAAATTTGCTTAACTAAAATTATCTTTATAAACGATAAAATATAATAATAGTTTATATAGGTAAAAAGCAGATATATTTCTGAAAAACAATGGTTTTATAAATTTACGAAAAAAAATGATCATAAATAAAACATTTTATATTTGTTTGGGGTGTATGAAATTGTCTCGATTTTAAAGTGTTTTATTCGTTTAGAATAAAAAAATGTAGATGAAAATGTAATAGTTTATATTAATTTCTGGACTTCATTTAAGCATTGACGTTTTTTGGGGTAAGACCGAACCTATTGGAAAAACATTAGTGAAGGGTTATTGGTAATGGATGAGTAATAAGTTGACCCGTTTGGTTGTTTAGTGCGTTACAACATTTTAAAATATATTTGTATATACGAGTAATTTACAAAAAGAAAACTGCTCCGGTTGGATCAAAGGATTTAGCTTCAAGGAAATCAGTTTTATATAGTTATTATTGGTGAAGTCTTGATATATATATGTATCTGCGTTAAATAATAGTTACATTTAGTTAATACTCATTAGGGTATAAATGTTCGTGTAATTAAAAAAAAAACATATGAGTGGGTATATGGGTACGTTTTCAATCATATTTATTTTAAACACACATTTTCATTGTTAAATATTTTTGTAGCAGCTATCCAGTTAATGCGCGGCGCAATTCCTGATTCCCTGAAGCACTAAAAATATTAATTAAATGTTTTACATAAAAAAAAAATTTATGTTTACATAAATAAACAATAGGTAACTTAAGTGTTTATCTAAGATAGATAATTAGGTAAAGTTTGTAATTTTATCTATATCAAATAATTGATAGTAAAATTATTATTTATTTTTTATATATTTATAATATAAAATAATAGATTATTAACTTTTTTTTTTTCATTACTGATGATGTTTTTATAAAATGTTAACATTAGATTTATTAAATAATTATTTTTATTTTAAATAAAAATTTATCATCTCTTTTAGGTTAAACATAGTAGTGATGATCAGATGTTCCATTATACATAAATAAAATGCATTATGGATAAATATCCTGTAGTAAATAGGATGATTAATACTTAATTAAAGTGATTATATCTGTAACTGTATAATAATGAATGAGATTTTAACTATCACAGATATTTTTATCTTAAAACGATTGAAAAAAAAATATGAAATAAATGAAAAAAAAAAAAAAAATGTAATAATATAAATTGATTTAATTTATAATAAATATCAACTTTTAAAGATATAACCATAAGTTTAAATATCGAAATGCAAGATTAATAATTTAAAAAATTATAAAACCTATTCAATAATACGCATAACTAAAATAAAGGTACAATATTTGCTCTAATAGAGTTACTCAAGTAATAATCTAATTTAAACAAGTTTTTTTAGTACTGTATGAAAATATAAGCAGTTTCTATTTTCTTGTAATGTTATAACGCAATTTTTTTAAACATACGTCAATGTTTTTTTATATTTAATTTATTTAAAAACAAAATCTAAAATGTATACATAAATGTTGATATAATTTACAGATTTTATAAACGGTAAATAGTTATAACATCAGTGGTTAATGTGAATTGGGAGATTATCCAACGGTTACACCCAGTACGTGCATTAATTATTTTGATATAATTTAACAGAAAGTCCTAACACCAGTTTGTTTTGTGTCTACGTCGTGAGTTATCGGGTAAAATGAACGTCAAAAACTTAGAGATAAGAGAATTAGTATATGACTGATGTTTGCTGAGAAATCTAAAGTAATACAATTCAGAGATTTGATTTGAAGTTTGTATTTGAGATCTTTATGTAGTTTATTGTTTGTTATGTACCAAGGTGCTGAAGAATGTTAGCGGAGACAGATAGATTGGAAAGCTTGTATTGAAGGGTTAAGCGGCTTCCCAAAGTTGGATGCCAAATGTTCCTAATTGTTTTAGTAAAGACTTATTAATTAATAATTAACAAACTAATTAATAATTTGTTATAGATGTTAATTTTAAATCTCAAGATTGGTCTTAGTAGATGGAGGCATGCGTTTATAATTTTAAATTTATCTTTGAGATGTGGACTCCGGTTAGGTTTATGTCTAAGTTTAAGGTATTTTACTTGGGCTTCCGGAATTGGGCCACAATTCACCTTTTTTTCCAAAGGTATACGGTAATTGGACCACTAAAATGTTATATTTATAATAGGTGGACCCGGTGATTGGCCACTATTACATTTTAAATTGTAATAAAATAATATTTAATTTTACGTTAACGAAACTTAACTCGAAACGGCTGCGTATGTCTTATCAAAAGGTAATAAATTATCCAGTATCTTATGATATAGAATTATAAAGTGTCATCAAATGAAATGGATAAAAATAGTCATACGCGTAGTGTGCAAAGATTATGAAACATTGTAAATTGTGATTGTTTAGTTGATTAGCAAACTATACGATAGTCATCTAGTAGTATATGTGGTTCGTAATATAAAGTAGGTAGGTACAATGGAAATGTTAATATCGGAAAGAGGAAAAAAATTATTAATTTTTAATAATTATAAATTTTCTTTTGCTCATGATATTCAATGTGGCAAACTCGTTGGCGATGTGCCAAGAAAAAATGTTTAGCTAAAATTTATATAATTTCAAATAATGTACAAATGGGTACGTACATCAAAACTATTATAACCATAAATAGGTACCTATATTTAAGCAGTTTTAATATTATTTTTTTTAACAGATGAGTCAAACTTACAAAATAATCATGATGAAGAGACAAAACAAATTATGCGTCAAGTTCTCAGGACTTCCACAAAAAACAATCGAAGATACTTCGGTAAGACCATCCAAAATTGTTTTATTAGAAATTGAGAACTGTGCATCAGTAGATACTGATTTACTTTTATCAAATGATATAAACCAATTACGCGATAATGTATTTCGAGCTCACCGACAAAATTTACCTGTATTGCCAAAAAATATGAATGAAATACATGACTATTTAGAAACAAATGATATTATTACCAACACAAAAAAAGAAAACTTTTTATTAATTAATAATAAAATTGAACATATTATTATTTTTTCCATAATGACCAATTTAAATTTCTTATGTTCGTTAGAAAGTATTTATGTTGACGGCACTTTTGAATACTGTGCAAAAAATTTTTATCAGTTGTTCTCTATTCATGGTTATAAAAATAATTTTTATGTTCCTTTAGTATTTTGTTTACTTCACGACCAGTGTTGGGAATAGATAACTAATAATTTATCTAGATAAAGATAAAGATGACTATACTAATTCTTATCTAGATACAGATAAAGATAGTTATTCTAAATTTCATCTAGATAAAGATAAAAATAAGTACATTTTTATCTAGATAAATATGAGATAATTTCATGTTTGATTTTGAAAATATTCAGAATACTACAGCCTACAGATATTAGGTAACAAATTCATAATTAAAAACATTTTAAAATAAATATCATTTTTTAAACTCATTTCAAACATTAATAAACATAAAATATAAAATAATTTTTTTTGAAATAAACTTTATAAGAAGATTGTCATCTTGTCAGTTATTATCTGTGTAATAGGTATATGATGTACAGAAAAATGTAAAAATAAAAATATAAAAACATTTTAAATTTTAAAATTTTATTTTTATTTTATTTAAATAAATTATCTAGATTGGTACTCATAGATAACAAGATTTTTATCTAGATAACTTATCTAGATATATTTATCTAGATATTTCCCAACACTGTTCACGACTAACAAAAAGTTACTTATATTAAAACATTAAAGTCAATTATCCTCTATTACTCTGATCATGGCTTACAATTTAAGCCAACACGCGTTATCGTCGATTTTGAAAAAGGACTTCAAGAAGGAATTAAGAATACATGGGCTGACATCGAAATTGTAGGATGTAGATTTCACCTTGCGCAATCATGGTGGCGAAAAATTCAAGCAATTGGCTTAAGTAAAGAATACAAAGATAATACTTCAGATGTAGGGAAATGGCTAAGAAATATATTTGGAATGCCATTTTTAAATCCAAAAGAAGTAGGCGACTGTTTTGCAATGGATTTTATAAGTGAGGTGCCACAAAATAATAAACTCACAACATTTTCTGATTATATTTTTGACACTTATATTAGTGACGATGCTCTTTTCCCTCCGCATATGTGGGCGATACGTTCTGAAACTGTAATTCGAACTAAAAATGCCGTCGAGTCTTTTCATTCACATTTCAATTTCATATATCACATCCAAATATACATAATTTTTTAAATGTTTTATTGCAATTTTAATCAGAAGTTTATATTAAGATAAGAAGTATAGGGACAATAAAAACAAGAAAACGAACTTTAGTTCGACACAATTTTATTCTTAATGAAATTAAAAAATATGAAGAAGGAGAAAAACTCGATTTGAATATGTACAATCTGTGTTATTGAATAAAAAAATAATTATATTTTTAAATATTAGATTAGAAAAAAATTATTTCATATTATTTATTATTTTACTGACTTTATGGGCCTTGTTGTATTATATTTTTAAAATAAATATTAGCATTATTTATAAAAATTATTTATTATAATTTATTATTTGACTAACTTCATGGATCTAATTTTTTTGTATTATATTTTTAAGTACTTACTTATTAGAAAATGTTTTTTTCAAATTATTTATATTTTGACTAACTTTAAGGGCCTTGTGTTATATTTTTAAAATAAGTATTGGCATTATTTATAAAAATTATTTCATATTTGACTAATTTTATGGACCTTGTTGTATATTAAATTTGTTGTATGGTTAAATCTGTATGGAAGTATTTAAAAAAAATATTAATTAGTTAATAAACATTATATATTCGTATTAATAGTATATTTATGTGCTATGCTTTTATGGCCCAATTTTCGAGTACACTTTAAAAATATAGATTTAATTTGTGGTCCAATCTCCGGGTAGTAAAATTTAAACAAATATTTTATACGAAACAGGTAGTTAGAATGTAGCCCAATTCCCGGGCGCCCTTTAACTTCAGAGCAGATTGATATTGGAATATTGTTCATTGTGACTTGTAAACTTGTTTCATTTTTTAAAGTAAATGTTATAGAGGAGGGTTGGATGCATTTATTCTGATTTTTTATCGCTTTATCCATAAGTGAATTATGTTAAAGTGCCTTTGAATCTTACTAGTAACTAGAACAGAATTTTCAATGAAATCCACGATTGCTATATCGTCAGCGTATGTTAATGTAAATGTGTAAAATTTGTGTTTTGCTTAATTTATTTTTTAAATGATTATACCTATTTTTATTAATAGAATACGTTTTTTGCAACGATATATAGCTTTACGTTTTTGTAGGATAAGTTATTTATATGGTTAAGGAGAGGATAGTTTTTGGAAAGAGTGGAGCCGGGAGTTGTTGCTAAGTGAATGCATTCTTATACATCAGTTGTGAACTTAACATTAATATTTATGATTTTTATTTTGTTAAATAAAAAAGAACTATAAACACATGATATATTTAGTTTTAAATTGTTTTGAAAGAGTGATTAAAGGAAAACGAACCATTATACATAGATAAAAGATCTGTTTTTTCTATGCTCCCTACCTACCTCTAATTTTTATATACTTATTAGATTTTATTCATTTTAAAATATCATAATATTTGTATACTTCGATTTAGTGTAATCCTTGTTTAAAATGTTCTATACAAATATTTCGTTATACATTTTATCACGATGTACACATTCTTTTGATATAACTCTTTAACCAACCCATTTTACTGTTCACACACACCACAAAATCAAAAATTTTTGAGTATAAATTAAAATACGGATTGGCCGATTTTAAGAGGATATAATTTATCGCATTTTTATATCACACTCCACACTCCACACATATATATAGTATTTTTGGCGTATTATCTGTCCTACAGAACATAAGTAGTGTAATCGATTTAGTAGTGAGATCATAAAGAAATTTGATTACAGATTTTGCCACAAGTTCGATTTTTCACATTTAAGTTTGTATAAGTATATTACTACAAATCGAGTATATTACGAATATATATATATAGTATATTCGTAATTAAAAAAAAAATTTTGCTTAACATTTTAAATTTATTACAATAAAATTCAGACTAATATAATCGAACATATGATAATTGATCTTCACGGCAATTCAATTAGTTCTTCTTTTTATATACAACATATTTATCGTATCTTTAATTGATCACATTGATTACTTATCAACTATGAATATTAGTATATAGCTTGTTGAATGCACAGAGTTATATATATATATATATATAATATTACTCTGTCGTTGAACGACAGTCATTAAAAGTCGCTGCAAAGCGGATTTATAATACTGTCCTACAACATTATTGAATTTCATTGAAAAAAAACTTAAGAATTCATTTAGGTACTCATTTTTTACGGGATAAAAAAAATTAACAATATTACAAGTATAAAAGTAAACAAGTACCATATATTTGACGTCATATATACGTATAATACGAATGGAGTGTACAACTGAATCTTGGATACTTTTCACCATACCATTTATTATTCATTTAAATTGATTGACATAATTTTTCCATTCTTTAGGAGGCTGTATCAAAAGTTCAAATATATAATTATATCGAATTTTTTGGGATATTTCTCGATTTCTTTTAATTTATAATATAATTTGACAACAGACAACCCCTGACAACCGGCCACAGGCCTCGACCTTATTAAATTACCATATCATAAAGGAATCAAAAAACCAATAAACTAATTATAAAAATCAAAAACACCAAAAAAAATAAATAAATAAAAAAAAAAAAAAAAAAAAAATAGCAAAATAAACACAGTTAAAAACAAGGACACTATCGACAGAGGTGAAATGGGCTACAAGGATGCAATAAACAACTTCAGAATAGTTCAAATAAACGTAGAGGGCATATCAAGATCGAAGGCCGAGATTATAGACCAGCTATTTGGCTATGCAGATGTCCTTATGATCCAAGAGACCTACGTGACTGCAGATCAGACGAAGCAGTTAAACAATAATGGCTTTCAACTGGTAAGTTTTACTGGTCACCCAAAACATGGTATGGCTACCTATGTCAATCAAAATGTACAACCCCAGCATGTAAAACATGTTGAGGGAAATGACCATACAATTGGTATCAGAGTCGAAAACTTATCCATCAACGTCTACAAGCTACCGTCTGAGAACTGGTTGGCTACTGTCCTACCAACATGTGAATATCCGGCAGTGTACATAGGGGATTTCAACTCCCATAGCACTGAGTGGGGGTATAACAGTATAAATGATGATAGTGAACGGCTGTCTACCTGGAAATCTGTTAACAACACACCACTCATATTTGACGCCAAGCAAGGAGGTACCTTTGAGTCAGGCAGATGGAGCACGGCCACATCCCCTGACTTATGTTTTGTCTCAAAAGACAACTTCGGTATACCATTCAGAATCAATCGCAAACTTGGACGCAAATTTCCCAAAAGCCATTATCGACTAGCAATAGTTGAGGTCGGAGTTGTCTTATCAAAAATTAACAAGCCTGTAATGCAAAGTTTGAACGTACGAAAAGAAGACTGGAACATTTTCAGGACTTATGTTGAAGAGAATGTAAATCGCATAGAGCCCATTCCGAATAACTATGAACGTTTTGTTTAACTACTAAAAACGGCCGCTGGCAAAACCATGCCACGGGGTCACAGAGGAAACTACATCCCTTGTTGGTCCAAGGACTGCAGCACTTTGCTAAGTAAGTATGAAGAGATTGGATGTGATGTCACCACAGACAGACTTATGAGACTGCTTGACAAGAAAAGAAAGGAGATAAGATGGCAGTCAGCTATGGAAAAACTGAACTTTACTTACTCCAGTCACAAAAGCTGGGATTTATTGAGAAAACTGGGATCCGCACAACCAGTCTTAAGCAGTACCATTGTCACAGCAAAATAAATCTCAAACAACTTCTTTAAAACTCAAAACAAGAGAAAATGTAATCAATGATAAGTATAAAGCAGAAGTTGGCAAATGTGCTGAAAAAACGTCGTTGATGGACGAGTTATTGGCAGAAGAGGTTGACCTAGCTCTCAAAACTGTTAGGAGCGGAAAGCGGCCAGCCCACAACAACAGTCTACAAGCAAAATTATGTTAATGAAACGAATTCAGTCACTATTAGAAAAAGCACTACCAGTGGAACAGGCGGATTTCAGAAATGGTAGGAATTGTTGTGCCAGCACTCACCATTTTCATCGAAAATGAGTTCCAAGTGAAGAAAAAATCTGGTGCTGTTTTCCTAGACCGTGTCATCAGCCTATCACATGGTCTGAAAGAGAGGTCTACTGTTCAAATTGGCGAGAATCATTAAATGTAAAGTGACCTTAGCTCTACTGGAAAGTTTAATGTCAGATAGGGAATTCAAAGTCAGCCTAACTGGTAGTCTACATTAATTTAATTATAAATACTTCATTTTGATATACTGATAACGAAATTATAATTTCATTCCATGTTTTTTAAAATAAATGGATCTTAATTGTAGCTTTGGAAACCAAATCAATATGTAAATGCATGGACTGTATACTAAAATAGTGGAGATTATACAAAAAGCACCAAAGTCAAAAGGTGCATAAAACTCAAAAGTATTTACAGTACAATATTTAAAAATACATTATATTGAAGTATAATTGAAAGTAATAATGAAGTACAATTATGGATATCATAAACTAATTAAAATTTAATTCAAAAATGTATGCTTGCATATTCATAGTTGCAGGTATTTATGTTAGGTATATATTATATTATTTTTATTAGTTTTTCATTTAACTATTTACGAATGATTGTTTTATCTAATTTATGTAATTGGGTCTTAACTGTTTAAAACCTAAATTCTTATAAATTATTTTATTTTATAAATATAACTTTTACGAAAAATTAAATTTGATTGTGAAAATATTTTTTGTAATTATAAATTATATTAAAATTAGTATATATCTTAATAATAAGGTTTAAACTATAATTTTATAGTTTATAATATATATTTTATGCAACTTTACAATATAATTTACAATTCATGTTCTACCTACTAATTTTGGCAATTTACTGATTCGGCGAATGGTCGTGTTTGCAATTAAATTAAAATATAATTTGAACAATTGAATATTGTTGACGATCAAAATATTATTATAACATGAACTTTTATTTTTTATACTTTTTACTAAAAATGTTGTGTAAAATGAGTCACAAAACAGATAAAGATAGAGACATTTTTTCATAAGATAGTTTCATGTCCGTTTAGTTAAAATTTGTATTGATGGTACTAGATGATTTTGGCGATGCTGACGGAAATATAGGTGTTTAGTAAGTATACACATGGGTATTGATGATTTCGAGATAAAATTCTATATTGTAATAGCATATCTCCGAAATGGTTCACCACCGGAATGTCATGTAATAGCTTTTTTAACAATAGCATGTTTAAAATTACCTTTATTGATAGATTCGTACTAGGGTTTTAAATTAATTTTCGAATACATATTAGTTAATATTTCGAATAATGCTAAAAATTTCATATAATGTAAAAAGTATATAATATATACTTTTTATATTATATGAAATAATTAATTTTTAATAATATGTGAATTGAATCATAATTGAATAACGTTTTAATGTATTCATTAATATGGAAAATTAAGATTGAGTCACATATTATTATATTTTAGTCAGTCTCTAATAATTACTGTTCTAAATTAATTTATATACTAAATTTATATTTTTAAAGAAAACTTATGTTCAAAAAGTATTTGAAAATTATTTACAATACTTAAAAATTATTTTGAGTACAGTGATATTTGAAGTATTATAAAAGACATTTTTGGATTCTGAGATAAAAATATTATGCTAGTCAGCTCAAGTTTTTTGTAAGGTAGTAATTGAGACTTAAGCATTTTCAGGCGATGTGCACTACTAATTTGGTCATTATTAATTGGGTACTAATCAGTATACTGTAAGATGTGGAACTTTTGTCAATTACACAGTCAGATTATCTCGTGTCAGTTATAATATTTTAATAGAAAAAAAATATAAGTAATCCCTAAACACATTACTTTATTTTTAATGCAACGGGATTTTTATAAACAATATTTTTTATAACATTATTTGTTGAACGTTTAGGCTAACTATAAAACAAATACATTGATATATATAAATAAAAATATTATAAAATAAACTATTATTATTGTAGTTGGGAATGAAAACATGTGCTTTATTTTTATTTTTTATTTATATATAACTAAAAAAAACACTGAATCAATGTTTACACTATCTCGAAAACACTGGGGAAATGACGTAAGTATAATACATATAAATGGTAGGCGTAAAAAATTGAAACCTCTTAAACTCGTCATTTTCCTTACCAGTTACCTGTTTAACGTTTTCTAGTTAAAATAATTAAACGTATTCGTTAAATATATTTGAGTTCAAAACATCTATTTCAAAAACCCGCTATTTGGTTGAATGTAGAACTATAATTGAATTTACCATATATTTATTTTACCTGCAAATACATATGTAGTATGAATTATTATATCCGATTTATTGTTTTTAATATAATGCATTTATCTCATTCAATTAAGCATCCAATATGCGTTATTATACATTATAATATATTATTAAATACAAGAATCGACTTAATATGAAACCAATTATTGAATACTCTGAATTTAAGAGTGTGAGCTTTACCTACTTTTATTATTTCAGATTCATGTAAATAATTGTCGAGATATTATAATTCTATGGTAAAATCTCAATAATAAAAATTAAAAAAAAGTATTGAATAATAAAAAAATATTGAAAAAAAAAAGTGTATGGGTATAAAAATTATACTCGAAAACTATAAATTGTTAGTTTAGAAAAAGCTTGTTTTTAAGAAAAATAAAGGTTTAAGTTCTAATTAAACCTGTTCAGCTACACAGTTTGTACGGATAAATAAAAACACTTTTACATATTTTTTAATTAAAATATATTTTAAAAAGACAAAGAAATTTTACTATAATCTTAAGTTACTTGGTTAAATATCAATTTCTGCAGATTCATTAAAATTAAAATTTATGGTAATAAATAACTAAAAAGTATATAAACAAATATTTTTTATAAAAAAATGTTGATTTTAAAAACAAATAAATATTATGTAATACAATGATATTATGTTTGATTTATCATATCCTTAAACATTCTTTATTATTAAATACAACTGCCTATATTTAATTTTATCGATTTACTCTGCAATTAAAAATTATTCGTATACACAATTAAAATTTAAGATAATAAATAAATTATATTTTTGAAAAAAAGTATCTGAATACCGAGTACAACTATTATATTCAAGAATTCTGATTTAATTTTTATTATGATAACTTTGAAATTTAAAAATGCTAAGTTATATTAACTATAAAGATAACAAATCCAAGCAATTTTACAATTAATAAATTATGCTAATAATACATTCTTTAAATATTTTAAAGAGAACGATAAAATGTACAAAACTCTTTTGCTCTTTTCTATAGCTACTAAAATCTTACTATTTTCAATGTTACTCTATAATTTATTAAGTAGTTAGTTAAAAAAAAAGAAAAAAGTGTGTTTTTAAGTTGCCATTTTGTTATGATTCAAAATCGTTAAAAAATAGTTTGAATAAGATAAGTTTATTTAATTTTGTAATTACACTTTGAATATTAAACAAAATCATAAATTATTTGATCGAAAAATTTTTAAATACAAAATATTATCTTTACAATTGAAATATTTTCAGAATTGGTTTTTTTTTAAGTTTTTTTAAGATTTTAAAATTTATCTATTTAAAGGGCCTAATATATTTACTGTTAAATTTACAATCAAATGTGACAGTCCATAAAAAATGTGGTGTATTATTATCATTAGATGAATCAATGATTGTAGAAACGTCACGAATCACATATTTTATGAAGTTGAGATATTAGTAAAAAAATTTACTATTAACTATATTTAATATGTCACACTTTTAAAATAATAAAATTTCACTATATATTTAAAATGTAATGCACCAACCAGCTTCAAATGTATTCTATTTTAATTAGAATACAATTAAAAGATATCAATAACTTTAATAGGCTTTCTTTTTAAATAGGTATACAGATACTAATGGAGTTTAAATATTATTCTTTAAGAAGTTTGTGATTCTGTATTGCCGTATTTTTTTTAAATTAATATTTAAATTAACAAAAAAAAAATGTCTAATTTAAAATACAAATTTAATCATGGAACTTCTAATGATGTTTGAATTTGTATAAATAGTTATACAAACAAATTATTATTTGCTTTAATAAAAGAATATTGACGTATTATCCAAAATAATTCTATTCAGTTAGTGAATAATACATTATAATACATATCGTATAATGGATTAGTATCGACAATAAACATTCTTCGTCAAGAAACTTATGGCAAGGATTTTCATAGATAAAAAGGAGTTTTCTTTTGTGATTCTTTAGAATAGTAGATCAATATGGCCAAATAGTAAATAATCACCAAAATTCGTTAGATAAAGTACTAGTACAAGTACACTAGGATTGGAGTATAAATCAAACTTATGCCACAATAAGATTGATAATTGCTTAGATTTGTAACCACCAATAACATTTGCGATTTGAAAGCATCGTTGAACGATCGTATATAAACGGAACTCTGAGATAGTATCAAGGAAAGGTAAAGCTTAATATTTATTGTTAATTTATATGTGATACTGAAGAGATTTTTTTTTAACTTCATATTAAAATTACTGGTAATAAAACGAAAATTAGATACATATCTGCTTTTTATGTATTTATAATATATTTATCATACTACAATTTTTTCTTTCAACAAAATCATGGTAAGAAAATGTAATGTAAAATGTATAAATTTGTATTGAAATAAATTATCCTAATACATAAAAATAACCTTAATGTCATTAGTTATAATACCATTAACTCTTTAAGTATTCATAAAAATTAATCATTGATTGAATCATTTCGTTTGTTTTAATTAATACTATGTACAATAAAATATGTTTATTTCTAACTTTGGTAAATTACTTCAATAAAAATAAATAAACGGGAAATACTATAATACGAAGACTACGATAGATTTAAAGGGAATAATATTACATTTTATTCAATATTATGGGCTAATGAATTTAATATACAATGTGTTTACATTTATTATAATATAGTAGTATGTTTTAATGTTGATTTTGATGTATGAATTTAACAAACTGGATATCTTAACTCTAAAATAAACAATTTAAATTAAATTTTGAAATTGCATAATTTTATTACAAAATATTAATAATTTAGTATATATATATATATATACTTATATAAACATATAATTGTATGTTATAAATAAAACAGTCAACTGAATAAACAATTTCATACGTCTGATGAGAAGCGCTATGTATAGTATAACCAGTATCCAGAACATAAATAATTAAATATGATATCCAAAACTAACAAATTTACTAACGATAGTCCTATTATGAAAGGATTAAATATAATATTTCAGATAATAACAATTTAATTAGGTACCTTTACTTTTTAATAACACAATTTCGGAAAACTGTGTATATTTAATATTGTTGTCACATATAAGAGCCTTATCTTTATTATATTTTGAAATATTATTGAAATATTTAATATTTATTTTAGTGCTTGAAATCATAGTAAAATTAAATTATTATTTTTGTTTTCAATATATTTAATACTCTTTTTTGTGAATATTAATGAATCAAAATAAATAGAATTGTCAATTTGATAAAAATAAAATAATAAATAAATTACTAAAATTGGTTTGAGAAAATCATATTATTATAGTTCTATAATTACAATATAATTTTATTGTTGTTCAATAAAAATAAAAAAATCAATTAAACATTTCATCAAAATAATGTATTATTGAACAGATTTTATCGGAAGCTAGTCGGAAGGTTATTATGACAACTCTAATATAGAAAAATAGTATTTCTATTCATTGGGTAATGCAATTAAATTCAAACCAAACAAAAACAATTTTCAAACAATTAGCAATCCATTAAGTCAACTCAAGATAATATACTAACTCGCAATTGACTAAAATTAATATACCAGTAAATTATTTTTAACCCATTACCAACTCATTTCTTTAGATAATTATAATTTTTTTACTACCATAATTTTTATTCTAAATATAATAAATAATTACTTATAGATATTCAATTTATTCTAGAGGATGTATGTTTTAATACAACACCATAAAAATGTCATAGTTTATCAATATTTTATTTATAATTAATAATTAAATTATAAATTACTTTTAAAAATTATCATCATATGCTTGTGAGATTTCATGTGTCGTTTGTTATGAACAAACAAGTTCTTACTAAGTATCGAATTGTACTTAGTTTATTAATTAAATTTCTTCTATATTGATTTACAGTTGAAATATTAATTTCTTATTTTAGATACATATTTTATATGTATTATTGAATAAAATTGATAATTTTGATCGAAAAATCAAGATTTTGTATTAAAAATGATAATATTTAAAAACAATTAATTTCTTTACATTAATATAATAGTTGATATTTTTAGAAAAATACATTTTTTTGTGATTAGTTTAATTACGAAATTAGTTCAATGTACTATAATACATACAAACTATTTTATAGTTATAATATTAAAACATAGACTTTTAACAAATTTCGACTACAATTTGCAAGGGTAGAAGACCAAGAGGGCCATTGTCCTCTGGAAATTTTTAACTATACATATATACTATAATATCACGCATATAGCATATTTTGTCATAACAAGTATAAAATATTTTTAGAATACAACTTTTTCAAGCTTATCAGTAATTATAGAAATAATTATAATCAAAAGTTATGAAATTACAAACATTTAAATATTTTTAATTTAATGACTACTACAGTTTTTCATTTTCTTAAGGATAATTGCAAAATATTTAGTTTTTTAAAACCAATAACTAGTAAACTACATGGTGTATAATATACAATATATTATATTGATTTATTTTCAATAAAAAAACATGTATAAAAATTAACTGATTTTATTTCAGATGATAGAAATAACAGTAAACAGGTTTTTAACATTTGAATGAAAGTTATAAAAAATTATACTGGTGTTGTTGTAATTGAATTTGTGGTACCTAAGAACACTTCAAACAGTATTTAAGGTCAAATATTCTACAAATAATTCATTTAACTACTGCAGAATTTTAGTTCTTCTTTCATATTTGAACTCATTAGTATCATCAATAGAAAAAGATACTGAAGAGTTTTTAAAATTTTTTTGAATGCAACTAAGACTAGTTCAATTTTTATTTAAAAATTAATAGTGTTCAAATGTACAAAATTTTAATAAAAATAACAATATTATATAAGTTAAATAAATAAATAAACGACTGACTATTATTATTTTATTATAATATATTACTTTTATTTTATAAGTATTATTTTTGTGGGTATATTAGATTATAAGTAATTGTAATCTTGCCCCTAGTGGAATTTTCTCCTGCGGGCATGCTTAACATTTTAATGTACAAATATAGTAACTGATTAGTGATTTTGGATTATATTAAACATTTTTAAAAATTATTATTTTTTTTTTTTTTTGTTTTAATTACAATTTAAATATTATTTTTTAATTAACAAATGATTAATATTTGTTAAAAAATATAATACATAAAATACGAGTTGTTTGTTTACAATATTTTTTCAAAAGTTTGGAATAAAGTATGAAAATATTTCCCTAAAATACTCAAAGTGTTAAATATAATAAACCATTTATAACATTTTCTTATAAATTACCAAATTCACTTTATCGCTAACTCAAATCTATTTTGTAAAAAATATTTAAAAATGTTCATAATAAAATAATAATACTAAGATAAAGAATTTTTGAGAGAATAATAATTTTACTATCTTTTGTTTTAAATTAAATGCTTTTATTTTAATTTTCCTTCTAATACTAAACATATTTTATTTGTATTAATTTAAATTATATTTATTGTCTTTTTCAAATAAAATAATAATTTGTTATATGTTAATGTATAAAAAAGTTATATTTTTTTTAAATTCATAATGTACTTCCAATTTTTGTCGATAATTTTAATATAATTATTTATTCATTAAAAATTCACACACTTGTATTTGAACAATTCATTATTATGTTTCATTTATTATTTTATATATTAATATAGTCTTGTATAAATTTATAGGTACATGATTAAAATTTATAAATTAAAAATGTTATTATTAAATAAATCTTAGATAAAATACTTATTGCTAATTATACTTATTTATGAGATAAAACGTATGAATGATATATTAACAAATATAAAATTAAAAAAAAAATTGATAAATTAAATTTTTTTTTTAAGAATCTTGTACAATTCAATATTTGTTACTATTTTAAAACGTTTTAAGTTCAAATATGTTTATAAAAAAATCCCTTTTATATAAAAAGTATATAAAAATATAAGACATTTTTTAAATGGTTAATTGCGTCGATATATTCTTTTTTTTAAGTAATATTATTGTTAGTGGTTTAAAATTGTTACAATGGGATGTAATACCAAGAGATAGCATTTTATTTCTAGGTCTGATTCTTTTTTACTTAAAATTTTAGACCGTGTATATTTGTCATCATTAAAACGAAAAATTAATACGCGTTTCAGCGTCTATTTATTTTCGAACACTGTAATGACGTCTTACGTTCATAAATATTGACGGAAAGAGGTATCAATTATTTTGTTCACGAGTTTGAAAATTAGTCAGAGTAGTGTGTAATACACCATAGTATATTGTAAGGTTATGCAATTATATAAAAATTTATTATAGTTTACGATTTCACGATAATAAGTTATAATTATAATTATAATAACGTGTGCGTTCGATTAATTTAATTGGCCTTTATAATAATTGTTGTCCTCGCATCAAACCTGCAGGTATTGTAAGAACGTGTGTTTTACAAAGGTTATAACCGGTCGAAATTCAAACATATAAGGGATGCCGAGGTCTTTTTATTTCAGACACGTAAAAAGTGTGACGCCGGATTGAGAGGTTAGCGCTACGAGTTTCACATGCGTATACCCATTGCACTCTACAAAACATTTAGAAATTTTAATTCGTCAATATTTCACGAGTCACTTAGCATATAGATATGCGTCATTTCTGTGCATATACGTTAATCACGCATACATTCCACACTAAATTACAACACCGTCAAGCTGGATACAGCTAACGGAATGCTAATTACAAATTAATTACTATTTGCACATAATTTATTGGGATGCAATTTTGTTGACGGAATAAAGGGGCTTTTTCTTCAGTGATTTCATCATGAGCTGCAAACCCGACTTCCGTATTACCGAATGTATGCAGTAAAATTGACATAAAAATAAAAATGAATACTATTTAACGTACTTATAGATTTAATTTTTAACTAGTATTTAACGTACTTAGGTAAACGTACAATTTAATATATTCACTATATTTTAAAGATTTATTTATATAATATAAAATATATCATATTTATTTTCCTTAACTCTTTTCTTGAGCTCTATATATTAAATAAAATGCCAAATAAATAGTAATTATGTTTTTATTATTTCAGTAATAATTTTAGTATTAATAAACGATTCGGTTAATATTAATTTTCTTAAGGAAGACAAATAATATATAGAACATAACTACGTGACATTACGACTTTGTTGTGCCATTGCCAGTTTTTACTGCGGCAACTAATATATAATTCAAATATCCATTACTATTGATCTTGGTAAGGCTAATATCAATAGATTTATAGTGAACGGAATTGGATTAACTCATATAAAATTAAACATAAAACACACTTACAAGTTACTACCAAAATAAGTTGCTAAATTCCATGTTATGTATTTTTAATGTTATGTCTCGAGTGTGATGGTGTTTTTATAATATTATCAATGAAACGTTATTAACTATGAATATTGTTGTCACAGAGTAATAATTTATTTATTTAAGTATATAGTAATGGAGTTGATGATGTTTAATTGTAATTTATAATATACGCAAATATACCTTATATATTTGTGTTAACAATATAAAAGTACTCTGTATATATTCACTATGTTTGAAATTTACCTGATTTAGAAATGAACACGACCGTGACGCATGACGCGAACGTTATGAAGAGTAATAGCAAATGACGTGATCTGGGCTGTTGCAATGTCCACCCCATCGGAGCACCTGTAACACACGCAGAAACACGTTTAAATGAGACATTTATGAATAATGAGTGTTTTGCTTTTATACTGATTGTAATGCGCTTAATAGATGCTTGAACGCAAAACCCATTGGGAGAAGTAGGGGAGGAAAAACATATATATAGTACAAACCAATACTTTTGCACTGCTATTTTTACAAATAATACAATCCCATACAAATTATAGATATCAACAAATATTTTTAATTTTTATTCAATTTACTTGTAGTAATTTATTTCGTTTATGATGTAAATTAAATAATTTGATAACAATATAGTTTTAATGAATGTAAGCGTGGCAAAAATGTTCTCGATAATCTCACTGCATTTTCGTCGTCATCGATACTATTGTTATTTACCATCGATGGATGGTTGTGCTTTCTTCTCGCAACGAGTGTATAACATCGTGTACGATGATTTTAACTGTTTCAAAAATGCAATTCATCAGCTTACGACACCACTGTACCCCGCGGATACGAATACACGTGTATGCGTGCGTGTGTGCGTGTGTGTGTGTGTGCGTGTGTGTGTGTGTGTGTGTGTGTGTGTGTGTGTGTGTGTGTGTGTGTGTGTGTGTGCGCGCGAGTGTGTGTATTATACTGTTGTATCATTTTTGTCTCTGAAGCTTTTTTTACCGAAAATCTCATTCGTTTTTGTCCCTTTTTGACAGTGGTGAGGCAGTGTTCACCGGTTGTATAACCTAAACAACCCCCAAACGTTGGTGTATTACTATTGCTCATGGTCTTCGCAATGAACGTAAATGCACACATCAAAATATATAATTATACAGTATATACGTACCAACACACGAGCCTCGGTTAAATCAACACACACACACACACACACACACACTCACTCAGAAACGTACGTACGAGTGTGTGTGTGTGCGTGTGCGACACGACGCGTTTCAGGCTGTTGAAATCCGCGCGCGCGACCGACAACCGTTCGCGATGTGAAACCGAAATGAAACTGAACAGTGAGCACCTCTCGGCGTGCACACCCGCTGACGTTATCGCCGTCGCCGACGCCGACGCGCCACCGACTTCCGTCCTCAAATGCGCTGTATATGTATGTGCATGCGGGCATGTAGTAGACACCATAATAATGATAATAATAGTAATAATAATATATACCTCGTCGAACTCCCCGAGTGCACGCACACGCACATATACGGATGAATTTGTGTGTATGTGTGTGCATTTTCTATTTGTGTTTACAGGGGTGGATTGACCTGTCGGAAAATCGGGAAATTTCCCGATGGACAGGTTTTCGTGCGAGCCGCTTTATTCATATTTATAACTGCTTTTTTTTTTATGTAAAAAACATGATAAAAAAAGAAAGGTTATTGTAGAGCACTTTGATTTATATTTCCCATGCAGAAAAATATCACCGACCCACCCCTAAGTGGGTGTACAGAATGCGTTCGGCCGTTCTGTATATGTGGCCCTAGTTACCGTGACTTATGCATCGACGGTTATACGTGTACACAGATCATTCTAACTCGACGTTTTTCCATCTGCGGTGCCTTGTGATAGTCCTTAATACGATTAAATCGCAGCAATTCGATTTTCGAACGTCTGGAGACGGCACAGAGGGGAAAAGGAGATTATAATAAAAAACAATTTCTCTTGAACCGTCAAAGGGTACGGGGTCGGTATAATATACTTTTATTAAAAATGCGTTCCCTTCTCCCCAAACACTCCCACATCCTCGTGCCAACAGTTAACGACAGTCGAAACGATGGGCTAAGCGACGCACACACACACGTCAACGAGCCGAGCTCGTCCCCCTTCTGAGATTTTAGTAAGACTCGTTTTCAATGTACGTAAATGAAAAATGTCTAGAAAGAATTGAACGATTAAAAAAAAAATTATAATAATGATAACGATTAAAAACGAGCAATTTTAAATTCCGAGTGAAGCAAGGAACGTATAGTATTTACCATGATGTGGTTTTTTTCTGTTTAGAAATTCGATGAAAATCAGCTCTTATCATCAGCTTTTTTTTTAGTAATGAATTAAAAATTACATATATATATATATATATATATATATATATATATATATATATATATATATATATATATATGAATACCATACGAAATAATTGAAGATGATTCGATTTTTTATTCATCGATCAAAATTAAAATCAACATTTTAACTAACATAACTCTCAAAATATAACATGTCTTTATATTTTATCATATAATCAATCTATTCAGCCAATATACGAGTATGGTTATTATTTTTTTACAACGACTTGGTTACGATCGTATGCGATTAGGTTAATTTATACACAGTCCAAATACAATACAATTCCGATTTTGTATACATATACAAGTATAGTAATATATTTGAGACAATTTTTTATGTGGGTAAAATCTATGCATTTGATTTTGAAATATTAGTGTCAAAACGTTCACTATTCTAAAAAAAACAAAATATTTTAATCAATAATAAACTCAAACAACAAAATCAAATATAAACTGTAAAGTATAACAAATATGAACTATAAGCACAGAAAGTTGATTGTAATTATTGATAATTAATTTTTCTTCATTATCTATAGTTATAACACAGAACGTGATATTGATTTTAGAAACTATCTATTTCGCATTTACAAAATTGGGTACCGAATTTGGTTAGAACGTAAGATAGCCGAGTAATCATAATAATGGAATTTAACTTACAATCACGGCTTCTGCAAAACAGTAAAATAAAAAAAAGTCTCGGGTTAGGTAAATTCCCCTATTGCCTTCTCCCTTAAATACGTCACTGCACATGTATATTATATGTATTACGATGACACCAAGAGCGTGTGTCAAACAATACAATAATCACCCGCGAAAAACACTAAAAACGCTCTGTATACAGACGATGTATAATGTACTCGACGATGACGGCTATGACGATGTATAAACGGCTGTCCCGCAAAAGATTTATACCACCCCCCATCCCCGTGTCCAGTTCGTTCTAGTCAAATATGTATGTGTGGTTATGGATATGTATGCTTGAGTACGTGTGTGTGTGTGTATGTATGAGAGAGAGTATTGTTACGGGTAGGTTTTTTTGTTTCTCCTATATGCAAATGTCAAGTGGGTATAAAATGGCGATGTGAAAAGGAATTATACTTGTAAACGCCCGAGGCTGCTTGCTCCACTGCTGAATCGATTCCACTCGTTAGTACGCCGAACGTCGCGAGGTATATGCAATTTTTTTCTCTTATTCAATCGAAACGCATTAATTATAACAGAATGAATGATGGAATATTATGCGAGAGAAGAGAGTTTTTTCTCTTTTTTTTTATGTCCCTACACTCACCCTTACCGATTATCTGTTGAAGCAATATCACAGCAGGTTTCGGATCCCTTTACTTATGCCTCATCGTTACGTACGAGTTTACAAATTACGATTTTTGTATTGAACGACAATCAAGTTCAGCGGAATACACTATAATTATGTATGGTTGAGTTTCGATAGAATTCAAATATAGGATATTTGGTTCTGCCCGGGCGATTCGAGCCGCAAATATATATACAAATAATTATATAATATTTTTTATCAAAATTATTATTACTTATTACTAGCAATTATATAATAAATTAAATATATGTAGTACCTACGTCTAAATAAATTCAATAAAATTGGAGCAATATATTAAAAATTATGATTTTATATTTCAAAACAGCAATCATTACATTTTTAATTTACTTTTTTCTTCAGCTTAAGTTGTATTTGTGTGTGTGTGTGTGTGTGTGTGTGGGTGTGTATTAAAAATAATAATTTGAAACTTTTTTAATTAAACCTAACGATAGATTTAAGATTGTATAAGATTAATTTTTCGTCAATACTCGACGGTACATATATGTATATTTATATATGTACTATATAAGCTATTACTTTATATAATGAACAAAATTAAGCTCGTGTTATAATACGATTATCACGAATAATATGAACACTATAAAAAAAGAAAAAGCTTAAAAATTTGTACGAGTTTAACAAACTTTTAGTAACGTAAAATATTGCATCTATTTATAACGAAATGCATACTAAAACAAATGTTCAATTGTTTAATATTTAAATCCTAAGTAAATAAATAGCTTTGTTGAATGAAACATAAACGACACACTTCCCAATACATTCAGTTCAAGGATCATAGTATATGTATATTAAAAATAAATAGTTTTATTTTGATGTTAGAAACCAACTTTCATTCTGAAAACATCCAATTTAACCTTATCTCATATAATCTGAGTATTTATTATTCAAACTATCTAAATATAATAATTTGTATTCATGTATAATTCACGAATAATTGTTTTGTTTTCTTAACTTTTTTTATGATTATAAGGCTTTAATTAAATTGATTATTAGTCTACAGCTTACCCGTTAGAAATTAATTAATTGAGATTATGAAAGGAGATAAAATATTAACCTAGATTCGATGTATAATAAGCCAAATATTAAATGCTTCCTTTAAATCAAGTGCCTGGAATGGACGAGTCATGTATGGCGAGTTGAGGGAACTAGCAAGCGCCTCAGGGGATGACCTCGGCAATGATGACGGGTTAAAATCAATGCAGATATAAGAGTGATGGATAGAGCAGAAAGCTTCGAGTCTGCTATTGACCATGACAGGTGGAGTGGCTAGGTAGAAAATGCAAAATGCCTTAATGACCCTTAAAGCAAAAAAAAAACAGTCTACTAAGAACATATTAAATTAATACGATATTATAGAACAAAGAGATGCAAAAACATATTTTATTTATAGCAATATTATAAATTATTGTCTACATAAATTATTTTAAAAAAAAATTAAAAAAAATTGGTGGTATTACGTTGATTAAGGGCTTCTTCTATTGATTACGGATTGTTGAGGAGATGGCGAATTATTGCAGACTTGGGTCGATTGACTATTGTATGATCGATTGTTAGGAGTGTTTTGTATAAGTCTCACGATGGACTGGGTTCATTGGTGATCAAGTAAAAGTGCTTAAAATAAGTGTGGTCTATATTGGTACTGTTGATTAATATTTGTTATCTTTTGATATTGTTATTTTTGTTTTTGACGATTCAATTTGTTTTTTGGAAATGAATCCCAGTAGTTTACGTAAGTATGTTGCGCATGACTTCTTTAATTTTACTGTTATAATTTATATTTAATAAAAGCTGAAAAACAAATTCAGCTCACTTCAACTAAATCATTATTACTATTGTTAAGGGCTTGTCATCCACCCAACTTGATTCGTACATTGACTATATTATGTCAAAAAATATTCTAACATTCAGAAGTCTGTATGTCCCGAGATTTTATGTATACTGAGTAATGACCCATAATAAGTTGGAGGTTCTCATGAAAAAAAGTTTTAAGATACTGTTTTAATTATGTATAAACATTGTTGAAATCTTTTACAAAGGTACAAGAAAGAATAACAAAATATATTGTTAGCAAAATGATATTATTTATATTCAATGATCCTTATAAGCTACTATTCAACTACACAAAAGATGAGTAACTCAAAGTAATTAGAGGGCTAATTCATAGAATTTTAAATTCTGACGGGTCATAAAATAATAAAAAAAAAAGTCATTCAATTGACAATCCGTAATTATTTTATATAACATTATTTTACGATTGAATCAATATAATAAAATAAGTACCTACTACCTATTGCTATGTTATCTATATCGATATGGATATATATATATATATATACATTAAACTTAGACTTTTATTAATTTAGTTGTATTTCAATACTAGATAAAAATATAATATTTAAATTATATAATAATTGTAACAAAATAGAATACTGAAAAACGCAAAAATAATAAGGGATAACTACTGTTGAGTCCTATTTTAAATTAATAGAATGGTAGTTACTCAGTGTGTAATGTGAGCAACAATACTTCGCAGAGATGGACATTTTACAGTCGCAAATCAAACCATACAAATAAATATCTATTTTTTTACGTTATTACAATGTGCATAATTATAACACATAAACCATACAAATTGTTACTACTATATGAAATCCCTTGCATGTTAATAAATTATTGGGAAATTCTAAATGTCTAGTAGAAGTTATAATTCACAATATTTGTGATGTTTTAATTTTATAATATCTTTGTTACCTCTCATTGTTTTATTTATTTATTTATTTATTTATTGATATAAACGCCTTTGAAGGCTCAAGTACAGTATATACAAATTAATAATACAAGGTTATGAACATACTATATTAATAATTACTCATTTAAGTAACGAAAATACAATAACACAAATATAAATTGAACAATAGCATTAGATAAAGAAAACAATTACAACATATTATAGAGGATTATAGGCCATAATATCGAAAAAATAAAGGCGAAAAGAAAAATAGCGAAACCAAAATAGCGAAAAAAATAAAAGCGAAGTTTATATAATTACGAAATCAAAAATAGCGAAAAAATATTAATATATATTTATATATAATATAAAATCAAAGTTACATTTGTAGAATTAAGTTGTAAGCGATACCTTTTAAATAATTAATATTGTCGTTAGTATTATAAGATAAGGTTAAATTACGTATTTTTTCTGAACAATCTTTATATTTTTTTTTTTTATGTTTTTTCGCACCAGCAATGAACTGTTCTTGTTTAATGTCCTCTAAATGTTGTTGATCTTTCAACTTATCGATAAATGTCCATAATGTTGGATGATATGCACCTTAAAAATGTAATATTATATTATACGTTATATTGAATTAATTATAAATTTAATAATATATTTTAAAAAACTAACCAAGTAATGAACTGAAACTTCTATGCCAACCCTCTACTGCATTGTTAGTCCTTGGCAATAATGTACTTGCCGATTCGTAACAATTCCATAAACTTATTGAATACCTACTTTGGTAATCTACGACCTTTTCTCCGACCCATTGGGCGGCCTACCCAGGTGTCTTTAAAGTAGTCAATAAGTGTTTGTAAAATGTTTTCGTTATCTGTGTAGTATTGTGAATATATTAATTCTTCAAACGCATCTATCACATGATTTTCTGGTACATATGCTAATGCTAATAAGAGCCGTATCTGTAATGCAAATGTTGAATCTGATATATATTTTTGGGCCATATATTGAATTTGTTGTATTTTACGCCAAATACATTGGGAAAAATGGAAATGGCATCCTTTTTGTTTTAAATTTGGAAATACTTCTTTAAATGCATTAATTGATGCCATTTCAAAATCTGACATAATTAATTTTGGTGATAAAGTTGATTTAATTTTTTTCAATTGATTAAGGAGGTGTACATATGTTTTTTGTGATTTGTTTGGTAATAAAGCGTAAACAGTAGGTATCAATAAATTGGTTGTCAATACATGTATTGTGTACATTTGAGTAAAAAGTGTCGGAGTGCACTTAAATGTACCATCAACAAACCAATTATTACTTTTTCCCATTAATTCTAGATTTTCTTTAGTAAAAAATATTAAAATACGTTCATCTGATGGGCCGCTATCGTACTGCATGAATTGCCTTCCATCTTTAGTTAAAGTATACCTTTCAGGTATTTGGAGGTTGAAAAGTGACTGAGGATTCGGCGGTGCGCAATCATTACGTTGGCGTACTCTTCTTAACGTGTGTTTTAAATTAGATATTTCGGGTAATGCACCTGATATCACTGGATTTAATTGCGATGAAGCGATTATTTGTTGAGGGTTATCTTGTGACGTCAGTGCTTGGGATTTCATTCTCTCGACTTCTTTTTTTACTTCTAACTTGCATATATCTGGAACATGGTTATGCTCTGAAGGCTCTTTTTTAATTTTATCATCACTTGTAGTTGTTAATCGACCACTAAATTGCATATCTATACATTTCCAATACTTCGATTCCTTGTACATTTTTTCCATTCTATAAGTATAACTATTATACACGAGTAAAAGTTTATTTTTATTAGATTTAATAAATTCCATAATTCAAAAATCAAATTTAAAAAATACAGTTCAAATAAATTACGAGAAATAAAATAATATAAGCACAACACTTAGTCAACGATTGTCACGATGTCGAACGTTGCACAAAACTATTTGATGTCCATATAGTATAAAAGGTATACGATGTAGACTATTCACGATAAAAACGATAACGGATATTACCTTGAGTCACAATAATAATGACAGACTAATAAAGATTATATTATCTACAGTTTTTCCCTATTCACTGTTTAATATTTACTATAAAAACAAGAGTTTTCCCTTAAACATTCGATGTATTATTTTTCGCTATAATTTAGTTTCCTTATTTTTATTTTCGATATTTTTAATTCGCTATTTTTCCATTCACTATTTTTTTTTCGCTTTTTTGGCCGGTTACCATTATAGAGACCAAGCTTACGACTATAAATTTTGAGTAAAAAATAGGTCCACATTTCTCAGCTCATTACATTCTCGAGCTACACGGTCTAGAGGATTATTATAACCATAAGAGGTACGATGAAATGGTATTGAAAAAGTAGGATGATGCCGTGAATTAAATTGAGGAACATTAAAATTTTACGATTGTAATAAGTCTGGACAAGATAAATCGTTTTGACTTTGTGGTATTATAAAATCATTAGTGTGACATAAAATAGCCATCGTACGGATGTTTGTTTTTATATTATCGGCATGCGGCGATGCACGTTCATTTTTTAAGGTTATGTGTTATACCATTATATTTTTTGTAAATTTAATTTCAATAATAAATTTAAATAATTGGATTTAAACTGCATACTACAATTTTTCATCTCCTTCGACCGTACGACTCAAATACATCATATAAATTTGCAATATGGATTCATCGACATCACAACAGGTAATTATAAATATTAAATATTCAATGATTCACTTCTGTAGGTATTATAAAATATGATTAAATTGCTCCTTCAGAGTTCATTGCTTAGGTATATATGTTACGGGCAAAGTGGGAAATTCGGGCAATGTATACAATGCCCGGGCATTGTATACAGTGACCGGGCATTGTATACAGTGACCGGGCATTATATACAATGTCTGAGGTATATTGGGCAATGTCAATTGTGAAGTATATATACAAAATAATCTGCATAATATATTATGTTTAATCATCAAATGATAAATTAGCTTAAATTATACATTTATAATATTGTGAAGTAGGTACATTTATTCTAACAATTACATAATTAATAATCATTAAATGTTACGTCTATTCTCTGATTAACCCGTCGTTAGTGACGTGTTAGTGTTTTGCTCACATACTAAATCTCTTGAGAAAAATACAATTATTAAAAATATTTTATTGTTAATTTTTTTTTACATATAAATTATGATATTTTTTTAATTATTTTATATTTTATAGACATAAAAGGGATTATGTCTCATGGTTTTGTTGAAAAACATTTTATTTGAAGGTTCTTCAATATTTATCTATAAAGTATTTTTATTATTATATTAGTTAATTATAGCTATAGTTATTAAAATTATTTTATTGTTAATCTTTATCATTTAATTAAAGTTATAATTTAATTTTGTGTAAATTAAGGTATTTTATTGAACATTTTATATTATAGACATAAAAAGGAATATGTCATGTTTATGTTATGTAATTATTATATTCTTCATGAAGTTTTTTTAATATACATAATATATAAATATTATTACCTCAATTTTTACTAAATGTGTTTAGTTAATAAATTATTGTATCTATACAAACAAATGTATCATCTTATTATAATCCTATATAATTATCTTACATATAATTAAATAATATATTTTAAGCACTTAATTGCGTTTAATATCATTTATTCTAGTCTCCATAAAATTCCATATAAGATCTATAAAAAATTATTTAATAGAAAATTGTATTACAAAATATATAAAATCAAATTAAAATAAATTATCACTATTATATATATATATATATATATATATATATATATATATATATATATATATATATAAGTTCTAATAGAAGTATGACTAATCCATCCTAAGCACTATTTGCATTAGTAATGTTACACAATTGTATACAATTTCATTTTCTATCACTCCAATCCTCATCATAAACTCCCAACCCTTTCTTTCCTCATAATTCTAGTTAATTCTCTATAACCATCTCAACAATATCCTTCAACCAGACTTCTTGTTATGCTTATATTGTAACGTGGTCGGGGTGACCAGTTAGATATGAGATATTCAGGGAAGGTTTATTTCTGGACCTTTTTATTAAATTTAACTAGGTTGAGGGTTTATATTATCAATCAACATAATTGTAATTATTTATTAAATAATTATTTTTAAACTTATTATACTTTTGCAAAGTTTCTGTATAAAAGAAAAAAAATAATGGATGACATCTCATAATTATTTTAAAATTGACATTATGAGGTTGTTCTACAAGTAAAAATTGTATAGAAGTTAAGCAATCGTGCATCTTAAGAAAGTTATCAATTTATGTTGTACAGTGATTTTAAATTATTGTCCGATAGATGTCAAATATGTAATAACCTTGAGATTTAAAAAACTAATATTGCCAAACCAGGCATTAGCATACTTAGAGATGTCTTATAAACATCATTGAGATTAAAAAATGAACATCGCAAGTTATGAAGAAACCTCTATGTGATGTCCTTAGGATTGAATTTTGCACACTGGGAAGCTGTGACCCATACGTAATCTGGTATATTTAATTAAAACAGCGCCACTGATTTTCAGGAAAAATTTTCTTTAAATTTGTAGAACGGAAAAGTACAATATTATTTTATATCCAATGATAAAGAATGAAAATAACAAATAATAATGAATTCGAGATTTTTTTTATAGTTCATTTTGCATATGGTCGAAATATTTTGAGTGTAATGATTAGACTTTATATTTTCTAACTTGTTTTTTTTTTTAAGAAATTGTAAATTTCGATATCTTTCCATTAGAAAAGTTTGAAAGTTTGTACACTTTTATAATAATCTAGTCTACTAAATATATTTTGCGGTCTTAAATAATTATTTATTCTGTTTGATATTGAAATGTTATTAGTTTTGAATAAAATATTATACTTAAACTTATACGAATATTATATTCTTGCGTTTCTGCAGGAAATGAGTTATAATTTATTTTTTAAAATTGCTATTCTGTTTCTACAAATTAATATCGATACCATTATTTTGCAAATACACAAATAATTAATCTTACTACAACACAAAAATAATGATTTAATATTAATAAAAAATAGGGCATGGTATTAACAATAATGTAGAGCACTTGAACCGTAACAATAGGCTTATTTATTTTATACCGAATGCATAATCCAATACTTATGGTAATATAACTTCTGAACGAAATAAAACGTATTATAGTTAAAATGCAAAATAATGGTTTATATTAATTCTAGATTGATTTAAAGTAGTTACAAGTCCAATGCGAAATTTGAAGCATACAACGATTATAAGTAGTTGGGCCATATATATAACTCTCTAATAGTAAGATTATTATAATACTCTCAAATCATATTAATTATACATGTACGATATAATATAATATACTTATACAGAGTAATTTACATGATACTATCTACGATATAAGAACGATAATAACGATTCAAAACCGTTTCCAGGGAATGCAGAAAAATAATTTGAAACCGTAGATCCATCAATTAATATTGTAAGGTGCTTATTCTAAACGTTTCCTGAGAATACATTGAAATAAGAATTTAAATATTAAACCGTTGGTTCGATGGAAAACTGCAATCAATGCAAACATTATGATTAAAGCGCTGTTTGTATTATGTCATTGACGAGAGCATTGGTAACTTTGAAAAACCTAATACAATTAACGAGTTTACATTCATATTTATTGAACGTATACTATACACTGCAAACGTAGGTTAGTCCTATTACGGTTCGAGCCGGTCAACCAGACATACACAAAGATACGTTGAGAAATGGGGACAGCTTTTTACCTTTTCGTACGGAATTTTATGTTGTCGGGTCATCTCACCGACATTGTGGAATACACGAACGGTAATATCGCACGGTATGCAGATTAGGTACTGTCGCAAAACCATACGAATGAAATCCGGACGCAAACGTGTAGTGAATCAAATGCTTTTGTTGACGATGGGAACGGATGACGGCACGCGCAGTATGCACATTGTAAATCGCTACGAGAATAACGTTTTCGAGACCTCGCATTCCTACACACATTATTACTTGCAGTCTACGGAAGAAAAAAAAAATCGAACTGATTTTCCCCGTTTTACAATCGTTATTTCTTCCGGCTTCAATATTGATGTAAAACAATGTTTAATCACACATTTAATTATCAATATGCACCCGAAATGTCAGTTCGCCATATGAAATGTATATACTAGCAGTTAGCCTGCTTACCATCGTTGTGCGGTACGAAACGGGAGCGGTAGGTACATTCGATTTCGATTGATTTGTCACTTTTTCACGTACAGCTCGTTGGCTCAAACGAAACGTTTGAACAGAACGGGAAGATAGATTCGCAGTGATTCCATATTTCTTGTCTAAATGCCCCGAAAACAGCAGTTTCTCGCCATCATTTTTAGGTTGTGTAAAAAAATCAAAAAAAAAAAATCATTCACATGTTACAGATAATACGCGTGAGGTGCTCTGAGTACAAATATTGCCAACAGGAAAACCCTACCCCATCCACTTAGTGGCTTCATTTGCATTACGTAAAGTGTACGTGCATTATGCATGTTTTAAATTCAATACCAATATGGTAATTCGGCCAACATCATAAATCGGTAGGCCTTAATATAATAAACGGTCAGCGGTTGCGCTAATCCTTTTCTATAGTAATTAATGCAAAATAAATTAATAATGTATTCGTCTTATTGATATAATAGTTAATTGTCTCAGGTACTTTGAAATAGTATACAATCCAGCTGTTAACCGTTCTAAATGGTATTTATGCGTGTCATATTATATTTATTTTTTCAATATACAATGCATACATTTAGTTCAATAATAGGTTATATAATAGACATTTTTTTTCATTCAACCTATTTATTTATGAATCTCACTATTTTACCATTAAATAAAGCACAAGATTTATTACTCAAATGTCTTAATACTCACATTATTAGTTTGAAAGATGGAACCTATTGATTTTTAACAAATCACCATAGTTTATTTTAACTATTTTCAATTCAAACAAGATCAATAACTAATCCTTTAAAGAGTTAATCATGTCCGTGATTTAGGTGTGACCTTATCTAATGACCTAAGCTTTACTGAACATATTAACCTAATCTGCAGCAAAACCATTCGTAACTTAGGTTTTCTGATAAGAAATCAATCTGAATTTAATAACTTTAATTGTCTAATTATTATATACTTTTCACTTGTAAGATCCATTCTTGAATTTGGCTTGGTGGTTTAGAATCCAATACAAGTTTGCCTCAAAAATAAAATTGATATAATTCAATGCGGTTTCTTTCGTATGATAGCCAATAAATTTGGTTTAGTTGGTAAACCAGTAAAATACGTAGCTATAATATACCAAATCCCAACTTTAGAATCAAGACGGCTAAAACACAGATGTATTATTTATCCATAAAATACTTAATAATAAAATAGATTGTCCAGATTTACTAGAACAAATTTATGCATAAACAAATTTATACAAAAACAAATTTATATTAAAATACCAGTTTTTAACGCCTACCAATCACAATTATTTTACACTAATTTTGGTAAAAATAAAAAATAATTTCGTTAAATACAGCCCAATAAATCGCATGTTATCATTATGTAATATTATTTATAATTTTGATTATTTCTTTTCAACAGTAATCCTATTTATTATTAAATAATATATAAATTTTATAAATATCATGTATTATATTCCTCTTATCTAATTTCTTACATAATTATTATTATTATTTATTTTTTATTAATACTTAAACTTAAACATTGTGGTTTACTTTATATACACGTAGTGTTCATGATTTTATCGAAATGTACCATATTACCCTTTGAGGGTGTTACTTTTTATGAAATAAATAAAAATAAATAATTAAACAGAATTCTGTATGTATTTATTTTACATTTATTTAATATTGGTCGACCATAAATTTAAAGTATTTTATAGGAGTCTAATATGAGTCACTGATTTTGGCAAATTTAGTAATATCCAATTAAAAAAGAAAAATCATATAATATTTCATTTAGTAATATTTTTTGATTGAAAAATAAAAATGCGTGCGAAGTATACACACAAAACGGTCTATAATATGAATATACTAAAGATATCTAATAAAGAAGCCGTATACAATTATTTTTTACTAATTTTACTATAAATAAGGAAACCTTATTATAATTATATATAAAAAAATAATAATATTCATAATAATAACAAAAAATAACATCGAGCGCGATCGCCTTAGTTAATGCGCATAATACAACATAGTAACAGTTTTTTATACGGATGTTAATTTGACCTACCTACCATTAAATAACCAGGGCCTTATATAATATGGTTATAATTACATTTCTTTCAATATTTCTACCTACGCAGTTACATTCGTTGTGCAAACACGCATACACATGCGTTAACATCATAACATTATATGATACGGAGGTTTTAGAGTTTTTTCGAACTTGTGATGCGAACATAATACATTTCTTTCGAACCAATGGTTCGGTATTCATTAGTCTACTCGTCTAGTCGGATGGATACACACTCGGAGAGAATTACAAGTTCAGATAATGGATCGTGGAGTAGTGAGAGTTAGCCTTGGGCTAACGCACTCGTTATATTATTATTATTTTTAAATCTATATATTTATATAAATATATCTATATTTAAATCTGTGTATATATATATATATAAGTTTTTGCTCTCATGACATTATCGATGAAGGTATAATTATTAATAAAGACGCGAGTAGAACTGATTATCGAATTCAATGGAAAATATGTTCAGATTAGTGGCGATGGACTGATACTAATTTGAATATTTTAAAGCATTAATATTATTATACATTATTTTATGTAATGTTCTTAGCATTTAATAATCAGATAGAAACATTTGAAGAAAATAAACCAATGTTGTTCAACAATTCGTGATTTACGTGTAACACGATTTCATATTTATTTATCTTGTAACGA